>PGSH02026767.1:0-83177 GCA_002915635.3 Ambystoma mexicanum
TTTGACATCAATCGTGAATAGTAAGTATTCTGGTTGAAAAGTGGCAGTATTCAGCTTTTGTAGAAAGTGTGTAGTGTCCTTGATATAAGTGAAAGTCTTTTGAATCAAAGGTTGGAGAAAAAAGTCAATGTACACACCTAGTGGTTGATTTATGCTATTCATACCAGCAACAATGGGTCTTCCTGGTGGTCTGACTGTGTCTTTATGTATCTTAGGTAGTGTATAAAAATTCGGGATTCTTGGGTGGTTATTGTATAGAAATTTACGAGTGTGTTCATTGATCCATTCAAGTTCCATAGCCTTGTCAAGTAGGACTTCAAGATTTTGTTTAATGGACACTGTGGGATCTTGATCCAAAGGTGCATAAATGGTGTGATCCTGTAATTGCCTGTTACATTCAGCTTCATAATCAATGGTGTTCATGATCACCAGCGCACCTCCTTTGTCCGCAGGTCGTATTGTGATGTTCTTGTCACAGTAAAGATTCCTAATAGTTTTCATTTCATGGGGTTTGAGGTTCTTATGTGGTGAAGTCTTGTAGCTGATGCGTTCAAGATCCCTGGTCACTAATTTAGGCGCAAGACCAAAACCCCTGGTCACTAATTTCTGAAAAAGGTCAATAGATGGTACAGAAATAGGAGGTATAAAGCCACTCTTGGCTCTAAATTCTTGAAAATCTGGTGCATCCGATGTTTTTCATGGATTTCTAACTCATCAAAGAAAACTTTTAATTTCAATTTCCTCACAAATTTGTATAATTCAATTTTGGTGTCAAACAATGTAGTACTGTACGTCGGTACAAAACTCAAGCCTTTCTGTAGTATGTCTTCTTCCATCTTATTTAAGGTCCTGTGGGAAATATTAATAACTAAGTTTTCTTGAGTTGTAGTCGTGTTTGTGGTTTGTTTCTGGGGTTTCCTCCTCCCCCGGCGGGTTCTTTTGGTCTTGCGCCTAAAAAAGCTGAAGTTGTAGGTGTTTGTGTGGATGGAGCCCTCATGTGGCTAGAATCGCTGTCCTGTGGCTGCTCTTCTTGGGTATCGGAATCTTTTTGTGCTTCTGAATCTGAGCTCGATGTGTTGTCCGAAGGGTGTTTATATGGCCTTTTAGGAGCTAGAGATCCGTATTTCTCCATCCAAGTATATACCTCCTCATTGATGTAATCGTAGGTATCTCTTTTGAACTTTTTTACTTTCTTCTGCTCAAGTTCAGTTTTATACTCTTCTAGTTTAATGTTAATGTCTGCTAGAATAATATCATATTCTTCTTTGCCCAAAGAGTCTACAAGTTCTTTCTCAATTTCTTTGATCTCAATGTTGAGGGAGACCAAATTCTTGGATAATTCTTGTATCGTTAACAGAATTAGGTCAAGACTGCACTTGTTCAAAATGGCTTCCCATCTGCGCACAAATTCTTTACTTTCTTTACACAGCGTGGGGCGCAATTGGATTCGCAAGCCTCTGGGAATTCGTTGGTTCTTAAAATAACGTCCCAATGTAATAGCGTGAAGCTTTCGATTAATTTCTTTACGTATTAAGTATTCAAGTTGTTTAATCCGTTTGGCCGGATCTTTGGTCGTAGTCGCATGTGTGCCAATGGTGGTTTCACTAATAAGTTCAAGTATGGCAGCTGCCTCCTCGTTGGAAAACCCTAGGGTTTCTGCACATTTATTTGATAGTCCTTCGATATCCTCAAAGGACATGTTTGTTTCTTATGGTTCTGAAAATTAATAGTAACGAAAGAGTTTGTCAACAAATGTACATAGGGTGTGTGCCTCCACTTGTGTGTGTCTTCACAAAGGGCGGAGCAATGATAAAGGAAAGGAATAAGTGGGCACCACTTTGTATGATGATTCTTGAAATGAAGTAACAAAGTAAACAGAAGAATAAAGCTTCTCAAAAAATACTTTTAGGGAGCTGGCTGTGAAGAGTCTGGAGACACCCTGACTCGAAAAGTAACAGTGAAGGAAAAGACTAAGTATGGCCAACTTAGTCACACAGCCGCTCTCCGTTATACCCAAAACAACGGGTTATGAAGTTAAAAAGACTTTCTTCAAAATATTCCTGTATATAGGTAAACGTGCTTGTATCCAATTTCAAAAATGATAGTCAAAAAGAATCCAAGTCAGAAATAAATTCAATAATAATTTATCAAAAGATCATTGATAAGAGCACAACACTAATGGAATCTTAGTGAGGCTGCAGCTACACATCACATGTTAGGTATGGACTTAATATGCCAATGCATTTCGGAGTATACAAACTCCTTCATCAGGGCAAGTCTGTATTGAAATAATGTGAACACACAACATAAAAACACATGCATAAATCAATAAAGAAAATTTAAACATACCAGAGTGTAGAATTTTCATATGAGCATTGGAATATATGTTTGGAGATAGCGAGCGTTGGAATATATGTTTCCCTGCGGGAAGTACTATGTAGGTCAGTCCACAACAAAATAAATGCAGTAAGGAACAATTAAATCAACAACATAATAAGGCTAAAGGAGTGAAAAACAAATAAATGGTTATGGTGACTGCCATACAGTCAATGACTGCATGTGAAAAGAATAGTGAGTGTTCCCGAAGACTGTCTAGCCCAACAATTATTGATGAAAGAAAATGTTTTATGTTGTGGCTATAAATCATCAGAACTAGATGCTGCATCCCAGAGAGTGAATGCATGTGATCGCAGCACTTTGTTATCGGCACTGTTAAATTGCCAAGGGATTTGAAATCACCAGTATACGTCTCAAAATTTTCTGTACAGAGCAATAAAATTAAAAATGCAATTAAGGAACACTGGAACATCCACAGAAATGACACAAGAGTACAGAATCTGTTTGACAAACTTCCAGTTTTTGCATATCAAAGGAGCAGAAATTTGCGAAATGAACTGGTACATTCACGCCCCGAGATTGAAAGAACCTGTTACCCAACGCACGGGGACATATCCTTGTCTTCATTGTGCCAACTGTAATTTAATATTGAAAGGGAACACAATACACCATCCCCGTACAGGTCAAAAAATCCTGTTGAGAACATTTGGAACTTGCGATAGCACGAACATTATATATGGTATCAAGTGTCCCTGCGGGAAGTACTATGTAGGTCAGTCCACAAGAGCAGCGAAAGTACGTTGGAATGAACATCGTTCTTGTATCCGGAACTGCAATTCGAATTCAGCGGTGGCCCGCCACTGGATCGAAAATAGACATAACCTAACCCAAATTAAGTTTTTGATCTTAGAGGTATTGAGCAAGAAAAATCCACATGAGGACCTTGGACTGCGGCTTAATAGGAGAGAAACCTTTTGGATAGATAAACTTGGTAGTTTATCTCCTCATGGACTCAATGAAGAGATTAACTATCATTGCTACATTTAACTATGACAATGATTCAGTGGCAACCAATATTGAAGGTTCAGTATACTCTATAGACTTTCCCTTGAACCTCAGATTTGTTGTACATGGACATCATGCTTTACGTATGTCAGTATTCCACTGTCTTGTGCTATTACATCTGCTTTAGAAGTTGTTTTTTTCTGTATTTGATGCCTGGGTTTCCAGGTGACATAATATTTTTGTTTGTTTCCCTGATTGAGAAATGTTCATTTCGCTCTAAATCTGCTAAATTGGTTGATTTATATTTACATAGATGTATACACTTTGCTGCCGTGCCTCCCGGATGTCCAGTCTGGGACCCAAGGTGGCATTGTTTTCAATGCCACCATTAGCGGCAGATTTTTTTTTTTTTTTGTTGATTCTGTTTATATTTGCCATTTTGTATGTAAACAACATAGCTGTTTTCACGGAGTATTTTTTTCATTTCTATGCTGATTCTATAATTTTATTTTAGACATTATGCACCCTAGAATTAGTACTTGACCACCATTAGACTATATAATTACTTAGTTTATACCTTGGGGACTTACAAATCGAGATAGCATAGCTATTTGAAAGTCACACGCATCGCGCCGTCTTATAGACGCGATGCGGTCCCATTGTTATGTAAATAACCCGTTTCCTAGCAACACCACAATACGGCGATGCACTGCAGCGTTCAGACGGCTTGTCTCACGGCCGTGCTGCGTTTACAGGTATCTTTGCATTTTAGATTGTAATAGATAAACTGCTTCACTTAAACACATGTAGCCCTCTGATTACTCTAACTTTCATGCTTTTAGAAAGCCGTTGTGACCGCTGTCCTTTATTGGACCACGGGTGTTACTGACAGCCTGACACTCCTAAAAAAAGCTACACACCGGTATAGAGGTACCATTTGTTATTTGTTTTTCACTCCTTTAGCCTTATGTTGTTGATTTACTTGTTCCTTACTGCATTTATTTTGTTGTTTATTTCCAAACATGTATTCCAACGCTCATATGAACATTCTACACTCTGGTATGTGTTTAAATTTTCTTTATTGATTTATGCATGTGTTTTTATGTTGTGTGTTCACATTATTTCAATACAGACTTGCCCTGATGAAGGAGTTTGTATACTCCGAAATGCATTGGCATATTAAGTCCATACCTAACATGTGATGTGTAGCTGCAGCCTCACTAAGATTCCATTAGTGTTGTGCTCTTATCAATGATCTTTTGATAAATTATTATCTAATTTATTTCTGACTTGGATTCTTTTTGACTATCATTTTTGAAATTGGATACAAGCACGTTTACCTACATACAGGAATATTTTGAAGAAAGTCTTTTTAACTTCATAACCCGTTGTTTTGGGTATAACGGAGAGCGGCTGTGTGACTAAGTTGGCCATACTTAGTCTTTTCCTTCACTGAATCCTGGTATGGCGCCTTGAATTACTTGATATACACGGCGTAGCCCTTGAACTTTATGACTCTATGGGACTGGAATATAGTGTGTTAAAATGCAAATGAAAACGGAAGTATTGGGCGTAGCAACTCTAAACAAATAGGAGCGGCAGGTCCGCACTTACTTACCCCGAGATTTAGTAGAAAGGCGGCCAATAGGGCGGCCTCACCCTGCTGAGCCGCGAGTATGGGTTTTACCAGAAAGGGCTAGATGCGGGGGTGCCTGAGATCCAGGGATGGAGCTGGGCAACAGTTGGGGAGGGTGAAGTTGGGAAGGGAAGGGAAGGGAGGAGGGTGGGAGAGGGGAGAGGGTGTTTGTAGTTAAGGGAGTGTTTAATTGGGAAACAAGCCTATATAGATTAAGATTGAAGTGGGATCTGGACTGCACCGGTGCGAGGGGAGGGGATTCTAATGGGTCATGGGGGACCTTAAAGTAATTACGTGGAATGTCAGGGGACTTAATAGTTATCTAAAAAGGAACAAGGTCATGTTGTACTTGTGCAGACAAAAGATAGATATTGCACTGTTGCAGGAGACACACCTGACACGGGAAAAGATGGAGACGGTGGTGAAGAAATGGAAAGGGGTTGTGGTGGGCTCGACATACTCTGCCTATGCTAGAGGAGTACTCATCTGGGTGGCGCTGCACGTCCCGTTTCAACAGTTGCAGGAAGTGGCGGAAACGGATGGGAGGATGGTCATATTGAGGGGATTGGTGGAGAATAGAGAGATAAGCATTGTGAATACATACACCCCAACCAAAATACGGCAGCATATTTCAGAACTTTGTGCCATAACCTCAGCATATGCATGGGTGGGGCGGTGATCTGGGGGGGATTTTAACTGTGTATTAGACCCCAGGGTAGACAGATCGGATGGGAAGATTGATAGACCTGCCCCAGCGGCTAAAGCGCTGCAGACTCTACTGGACGACTTTGGTCTAGTAGATGTGTGGAGAACAAGACACCCCCGAGATAGGCAATACTCGCACTACTCTGCCCCGCAGCAATTACATACGAGGCTGGACTATGTCTTTGCTACGTCGGACGTGGTGAAGGAGTGTACTCAATCAGAATATAAAGCGAGGGTCCTTTCGGACCACTCGCCCCTGGCTATTGGGTGGCAATACTGCCCCCCCCCCCCCCGAGGGCAAGGATTCCGATATGGCGCCTTCGGCAGAGGCGCTTAAGGATCCCGTCTTCAGGGAAGATATAAGGGAGAAGATTATTAACTACTTTGAGACAAATACGGGTAGCGTCGACTCGGCGAGCACATTATGGGAAGCCTTCAAGGTGGTGATGAGAGGGGTAGCCATAGCAAAATCAAAAGGCCTACAAGGGTGGGATTTTGGCTGATACACACGAAACAGAAAGGGAACTGGAAAATGCATTGCAGAAGGGAGGTGCAGAGATGGAACTGACACTGAAACTGCAGCAGAAATGTGCAGAGCAAAACGGGAAAGATTATGTAATCTCAACTATAAAAAATACATAGACAGCATGCGGGAGGGGATAAAACAGGAAGGCTTCTGGCTATGGTTATATAAGAGCGAAACTCCCAGACCCACGATTAGAACCATTGTGAGAGAAGATGGTAGTGTAGCTGACACCCAGGAAGGAGTTAAATCAGAAGTTTGCAGAATATTGTAAGTTACTATATGGGGATGAGAGGGGTAGTAATCTTGGGGAGATCACAGAAACACTGGAGGACATAGGACTGCCTAGGATAAGTGTGGAGGAAAGAGTAGCTGGATGCAGCGATTACCTTGGAGGAGTTGGAGGAAGTGGTGAGGCAGCTGCCTACCAGTAAGACCCCACGGACAGAAAGGTTCCCGAGCAAATTTGATAAAGTATATAAGTAGGAAGTGCACCCCCAATGCTAGAAATGTTAAATGAAGCGTTTGAGGTGGGACGGCTGCCGGAGTCACTCAGAGAGGCAATCATAATACCGCTTCCCAAAACCAACAAGCCCGGGCATAGTTGTGGCTCTTATAGACCTTTGTCAATGTTGAACCAGGACAGCAAGATATTGACGGCTGTCCTGGCGAACAGACTGCGCAGAGTTATTGGCAAACTAATACACCCCGACCAGACGGGCTATGTCCCGAATAGAAATATAACTCATAATCATAGACGACTCCATCGGGTGGTTGAGTGGGGAGCAAGAACAAAGGCAAAATGGCAATTGTGTCTTTAGACGCAGTTAAGGCCTTTGATTCAGTCAAGTGGCCATGGCTGCTTGCCGCCTTAGCGAGCTACGGAATGGGGCCTGGATACATAAGGTGGGCAAAGATGCTATATAGTGAACCATTAGCTAGGGTCAGAACAGGATCGGTGATATCTGAAAGATGGCAACTAAGTAGAGGCACCAGACAAGGGTGCCCATGGTCCCCAATGCTCTATATACTAGCCCTGAAGCCCTTAGCAATATATCTTGGGCAACAATATGACACTATAGGTATCGAGATGGGTGGAGAACGACACCTGATTTCCTTGTACGCCGATGACTTGCTGCTGTACTTAAGGTATCCGGAGGAAAATCTCCAGTACATTCTAGAAGTGATGGATAAATATGCGGGGCTGTCTGGCATAGCGGTGAATCCCCAAAAATCTAGTATCTTGCCGCTGGGTAGTTATAAGGGAATCCCTATGGGGAGTTTACAGGTGCTACAAACACCATGGGCGGTTAGCACATTTAGGTATCTTGGGATAGATGTGTACCACACGGTGGAAGAGGAGCACAGACACAATACCGAGAGAGCCATTGAGAGAATTGAGAAGTGCATGAAATTCTGGGAGAAGTTGCCCCTAGCAATGATGGGACGAGGGGCAATGCTTAAGATGGTGGTCCTGCCCAGGCTCCTGCACTATTTCGGAAATATTCCATATCTGATACCCAAGAAATTTTTCACCAAACTGAATAGCATGTGTAGGGATTTCCTTTGGCATGGTACCCGGAACAGAGTGGCATTATGGAAGCTGCAGAACTTTTATGAAAAAGGGGGAATAAAACTGCCCAATTATGAGGTCTATTATGTAGCGAGCCAACTGCAATATATAGCTAAATGGCTCTCAGATGAACTGACCCCCGAATCCAGGTTGTTTGGACACGATTGTGCCCCATTTTATCTGAAAGAATTGATCTGGCTGCCCAAGACAGAAATGGAAGGGCGCCCCAAGATGATGAAGCTCGGGTGGGAGATGTGGCGCCGAGCGTGCCAGATGATGGAAAACCCATTCCCATGCTCCCCGCAGGTACCACTAGTCGCACTGGCGGGGGGAGATAAGCAGCTGAGGATGATACTTAGGAACCACTGGGAGGCGGTTGGAGTGGTGACAATGGAGGATATTTGGCAGGAGGGGACCATCATAGAGTTTGAAGTGCTGGGGGAGGAGATGGGGTTACACACCGGCCAGTATATTACACATCACAGGATGGTCCAGAGAATCAGGAGAACAGGGCCTGAAACGGTACTGGAGGGAGCACCAGATGCTACTGTATATGATAGATCTCATGCCCTCCCCTCTGTCATATATGATATGAGAGGGGGGCATGAGATCTCCAGACTGTATGAGATGATGATGTCCAAGGTCGGGAAGGAGTTAACACAATTGAGACTAGACTGGGAAGCGGAAGTGGGTGCCCCGCTAGAGGATGGGATGTGGGAAGGTGCTTTGGGATACCACAAGAAGGTGTCAAGGAATGCAAGACTGAAACAGATACAGCTGTATATTACGCATAGAGCATACATGACACCAGAAAGGATATCCAGGTTCAAGGATGCTGGGAGACAAGCATGTCCCAAATGCGATGAAGAAAAGGCTGGCATGGTGCACATGTTCTGGGCATGCGCAGTAATTGAGCGCTTCTGGGGGGAAGTAGCGCAAAAACTAGAGGAAAAGGGGGTCACAATGGTTCTAAATACAGCTTGGGCTTGCCTGCTGGGGGGTTCCCCAGATCGCAGAAACTTAAGCATGTTAGTAAATTGAAAGATTTAGTATATGTGCTTGCAAAAAAACGGATTGCCATGGGATGGAAGACATGTCATAAGCCACGGGTGGAGGTGTGGTGGAAGGATTTGCAGAAGTGGGTGGAGGCAGAAACCATGGTATGGCAAGAGGCGAGCAATGTAGGGGGAGAGGAGGAGGCAGGAAGCTTGATGGCATGGAGATCATTAATAGTGGAATTGTTTGGAACAGTACAAGACCTGACAGGATCCACAGAGTGTGAGACCCCACCACGCGAGGCAGATACAGAGTGCGTGGAACAAATAGGCTCGTAAGGGGGGGTGGGATTGGGGAAGCAGTGACCAAAATAAATCGATGAACATTTGTATTGTTGATGCATACACTGCGTGTGTGGTTTGTATTGTTTTTGTTTGAATAAATCAATAAAAATAAATTTTAAAAAAATAAATAAAAAGAACCAGAAATGAGACGCGGCCATAGAGGACTCATGGTTTTGGTTAAAGACTTTCATTAAAATGAAAAGGGGTTGGAAAATGCATCACTGTTCCTAATCTGGGAGGCATTTCCCTACCTCAACCAAAACTAAGAGTCTGTCCAGTGAAAAGATGTCCAAAGTAAATATACGTCCTGTGCCGAAAATCCTATCCCCTACCCTTACACTCTAAAACTAACTCTAAGGGAATTGTCTTTTCTTCTTGAAGTGCACAAATGTTCAAATCCAACACAAAACTTCCAAATGGTCAAAGTTCACAGCTCCAATGAATGACTCTTCCCCAGGTTGCTCTCCAGAAAATGTAAGTTCAAAACAAATATCTAAGTTCCTTGTAGTTCAAGAGGACAATCCTTCCTCTTGTTGTATTCCACTCCTAGGGAAATGGCCCCTTCTCCAGGGTTCTCCCCACAATCAAATCCTAAGGGCATGGGTCTTCCTTTGGATTCTTTTCTAGTTCGTTGTATACACTTTGCTTGGCCTGGTATTCTACCCTGTTAGGACTCTTATACAGTTTGTTCCACACATTTTACTTTGCTTGGTATGTTCTCCTGGCAGGACTTTCATTCAATTTCTTTATACAAAGGGCGTTTGGCGTTTAAAAAAATAAAATAAAAAGAGAAGTAAATTCAGTTTACAAAAGATTTGGTATGCTTCCCTGCCAGATCTCAAACACACAATCTCCCTTTGGTTTCTTTCTTTTGGTTTTACCCAATTTCATATTGTGGGTCCAACCCCAGTTCCACCATCTACGACCTCAGTTCTCTGGCCTGACATTGCTTTGGTGTCCAAACCCTTTCCCTGGTTCACTTTCTGCGCTTCTGTGGCTTTCCCAGATTCCATGTTGGGAGGTTCTCTGGCTCTCGCATCTCTCACAGCTACAGCAAGCACCTCGGACAGCTGTTGTGTTCAAGCTCCCTTGGCAATGAGGAAGCATGACTTGCTTCCTCGCGTCCTGCCACGGCCTCCGTGGGGCTGCCTGGAGCACATTGTACAGCAGATTTCCTCCTCGCTCTGTTCTGCCCTTCGAAACTCTGCAACACTGTCAGTACCTTGCTCTGCTTGGCACTGGAGAAGTCCAGGTTCCCCTTCACGGCATGGTTTTGAACTGTGCCGGGCCAATCAAATTGTCCCAGCGACTAGACTGCTTGTTTTGGTTCCTCTTAGGAGTAATCATTACTGCTCCTTGCCAGTTCCTCATCCCAGTTTCTATCATGTTATTGTCCATGTCGTATTGAGGAATACTGGCTATAGGCTGGGCAAGTGGTTTTAGCAAGAGCAGTTTGTTACAATATGTCATTGAGGCATGAGGAAGGAAGGGAACATCCCTAAGAGGGAATGGGGATATATCACTTCCTCGACAATGCCATGTCATGCTCGGAGGATCGCCCCCCCCTGCCATCTGGTCCTCCCTCATATAGCCATTCCCAGGGTCAGGATCAGTTTGCAGCTGCCGTCCCCATGTCACAGGAGTAGAAGCTACCTCCGGAGAAAGAGTGATGGCATAATCAATCACAAAAGCTAGAGATGGCACAGAGGCCCTTGGGGTTCCCTGTATCATGCCTCCAGGGCCAGAATCAGGAAGCAGGAAAGGTTCCCAGTCAGAGGTCTTTCACGTCCCATTACCTAGCCTCTAAAGTGACTTCATCACACCATTCATATATTGCATATCACCAAGTCACAAAACCGTTTGTTTCATAACTCACTCTAGGTAGCACTACCTGAAAACAATGGTCCTCTTCTAGTCTCAGTTTATGGTTGGATATGTGCACCGTCTTGATATACATTTGAAACATAGTCTACATCTATAGTAGGAGGTGTACCTTCCTTCTTGCTTTTTTATTTATAACAAAATACCCACACACAAAATAAAGTTGATAAAATGTCACAAATAGTCAAACCCCATGACCTTTCAAATTCGAGGAGTAATCATACAACAATAAATCAACAAGTTTATAAAAACCTCTCAATAAGGGGGTGTTGGAGACTCTGAAACACCTAGTTATTAGCAGTCATGTTGCATACTCATATTTCAATTTATCCTGGAATGGATTCTGGTGTTTACAATAAGTTTAGGATGATTATTGCACTAGTACACTTTGAAGAAATGTATACATTTTTGGATGATGCTTGGACATTTTAAAGGTTTATTATTCAAGACCCAAATTGATTTTTAGGTTAACCAAGGATGTGGTTTAATTGTTTATTGTTGTGTGTAATATCTTCTTCCAAATTCTGGAATTAGGTGGTGTTTGTAAGGTTTGTAGGCGTGGACCTTTAGCTCCACCCCTAAACCCAAATTAGGCCCACCTCGAAAATTAGTAAGTGTGCCTTTTGTCCATAAAGCAAGTTTATTGTACAACGGCCAGGAGAGGGCTTACATGACATCCAAGAGTCAAACTTATCCTGGTCGCTCTTAACCACACAAAGAGCACATGTTATATACAATGTACAACAGTTAATACACACCCCCAGATAGCGTTACACAATCATCCCCCCAAACATGATTGGTTGCCCTGTACAGAGAAATCTAAAACCCACACAGTTCATTGGACACAGACATTATAACACAATCCCCTAAAACGTATAATTACAAGGTTTATATTTTCAACACCCCACTTCCCAAAAGCCTCTCCATATTTGGTGGCAGCCTTGCCTCTTAGTTATAAATGAACAGAATTCCTATTGATGACTCACACAGACCTACCCCAAAAATACCCAAGCACATGAAGATGAGAGAAAGACATGTAGATTCCCTTTGGCCTACTTGTGTTTGCTAACCGCATTGCCCAGACCTGTCCGTTGTCCGATTTGTATGACTCTTAAGTGGCTGACCTTTTCCTATTCACACGAGTCCCGCCCACTCTGACAACACATTCTCCTGAAATGTATTACTACTGTTCTCCGCAAGTGCCCCAGGAGAGACACCTGCTTCAAACAACCCCATGATTTCACAAGATACCCATCTCTTACAACAATGAGCTCTCCAGTTCACAGAGATCATATCTCCCCTTAACCTCCAGCACTTGAGCCATCTGCAAACTGACCACAACCACCCCGTTGACTAGTTTACGAAACCTGTTCCGTAACTGGGACTGTCCTTTCAATCATTTGTCAATATGGCGAAATCACCCTTTTGATTAATCCAGAATGCAGAGACCCATGATACACAGAGCAATCCCACCTCATATTTCATATCTTTTACTACATTCGAAAAACACTTCCCATACAGGTGTACCTTTATTTGTGCATTTTATACCGATTATGATCTTCCTCTCATGACCACCATTCATACAGTTAAACTCCCTGTGCCCATATTAATCACCTGCTTTAACCGAGTGTGAAGGGGCTCTCCGGGCGACAATATTTCATCGTTATGTTTATGTGCACATGCCAATCTACAAATGTATCGCCTCTACATAAAATAAACACAAGGTAACCTAAATGTAACACTTATCCTATTTACCATAAATATTGTAGCATTTGAAACATTTTGCGAAAGTGACAGAAATGACGATGAATTGTCTTCCTCCCCCCCCGTCAGTGGTATGGTGCGTGAAATTCTAATTTTTCCAATTTCCCCAACAGGTTTTAGGTCTATGGACAGATGTATTCTTGTTTGAATAAACCAAACATACAAATAAACAAATAAAAAAAAAACACTTTATTTAGTGAATGTTTTAATACAGTCTCATTAAACACATTCACCCAATCCATTCATATCACAAACATACACCATTTACATTTTACTTCCTTGCTGCTTCCTATTGGTCTCCTTTATAAACGCTTGAACATTTGATCATTGTGCAAGGCAGCTTATCGGAGTTCTGTATCACTGTGGGAAAAGTGGGGCAGTAGCTTTTTCATAGAGCCTATTTATCTGTGTTCCAACTCTATTGATGCGATTTGCATAACCTCTATCATGCATACCCTTTCCTCCACCCAATGGGAGTGTCCCACATCCCTCCAAGTCCCCCATTAGGGGCTGTGGTAGGAATAGAGAAGCATATACCCGTCACTGTACATCAGTAAAGAGAATAGACACAATAACCCCCTGGAGTGGGCAGCCATTCTCGTTCATCTTTACAGGAGAGGTTTGATAGGTCACATATATGTTATTGATGGCCCACTGCTCAGACCTTCCAATAACCCTTTGTGTATTAAAAGGGGTGCACCATATAGAACATATCAATACACAGTACTTCAAATAATTCCCTCGCACATTATGCTCATGTTCGAATGCTTCTGACAAGATTCTCAGTAATGAACACTCAAAGAATGCTTTTAAACTATGTATAGTGTAAACCATGAAAAATATGTAATAAAGAAGCATTGCTACCATTACAGTCACTACACATAACAGACAACCTACACATAACAGACTTACTATGTAAAAGGTTATTAATGAATATGCAGCTGTCTTGTCTTTTGCCTATAGTTCTACTCAAGACCGATCAATCATTTCAGAAGCATAACAGCCATTTCAATTGTAACGTCTCTATGGATGCTCCTCCCAGCATTCGGCTGCCTGCTTTCTCTTCCAGCACAGTGAAAGCAGCTCCTGTAGCTCTCTACCAAGCCAGCCTTTTTATAGTATCGGAGTGTCTCGTCTCACTACCAGCAAGAGAAAAATGCTGCTTAGGTCATGCCTCACTATCAGCGTTTAGCAAGAGCAAGTTGCTGATTTGTTTAAAGCAAGGTCGACAGTACATTAATTTCTTATCATGATATGGCTATTACCCAATATCCAGTTTTGAAGGAAACACTGTAGTTCCTTATTTCTAATTATTGTTAAAAATATTTCATTTTGTTTACTATATCAAAACAAAGACAAATCAACACTTTGCAGATTGTTTGGAGTGTATCCCAACAACATTGTTTACGCGATCCGCTTGTGTGTTCCATAACAAAAAGTTAAGATTGCCACAGAGCCCAGCCATTCAAACGCGATTGCATCATGTACTTGCCTTCCTGCTGAGCCCAAGACTTTAAATACAGCGTGCATAACTTGAGATACCGCTAAACCCCAACATTAAGGCTAAATTACATGTCATTATAATACATCCTGTATAACTTCTTCTTGGCTACTGTTAAATGTTGTGCTAGGCTATAAGAAGCCTCATTGTGAACGGCTAATGTTGCCCTTGAAATGCCACTTATTATTCGGAATCCAGCACTGATAAAGTGTGTCTAGAGGCGAGTTCCCATGCATTTTCTGGATTGCTGCCCCAGATGCATATCAAGCTAAGGGTCGCAACTGAGATGAAAGGAGGGGTTAGGGGGCGAAGACAAAAGAAGTTTCTTGGATCACCTATGGATGGAAGGGGCGGGGGGTCGTCATACCCTCTAGCCCCAAAAAAAACGTGGAATGGCCCCATCTAAGCTACACGTCCAGTCTGGGCATATGGAAGGCTTCACAGCATAGAGAGGGATTGGAGCAGCCACCAGAATCATCAGGGCATTTCAGTGTTTTCATTTAAAATGTCAGTCATGACAAGGCACGCAGCCTGCTTCCGCCATTCCCTTTGGTCCCATTTTCAGAAGGCCACTTGCGGAATGACAACTCATAGTCATTGGATAATAGTTGTTGCTGGAGCCTCTTCGCATTGCAACTTTTCTGGTAAGCTGCAACAGCGCTAGTTTCTTGTATCCTTTGCTAGACGTTCTCTGCCTTTCCTTGCTGCCATGGATCTTCTAGCCCATTCTGTATCCTGTCTTTCTCGAAGCTATCCTCTTTCACTCCCACAGACTCCCTCTACCTTTGTCATCCGTTTGTATGCTGTTGCAACACAGAAGGAAGTCACGTCTCACCAGTCACTCATCAAGTATCACTGTCAAAGGGGTTTTCTACCTCAGTGGGTTTCCCCTCCGATGATTGG
Organism: Ambystoma mexicanum; assembly: GCA_002915635.3. NCBI lineage: Eukaryota > Metazoa > Chordata > Amphibia > Caudata > Ambystomatidae > Ambystoma > Ambystoma mexicanum. The sequence continues at coordinate 15,169 of PGSH02026767.1, forward strand.
GTCGGACCTCAGTGTTGGCCTTGCTGGTTACCTTGTATTGAGAATGGGGGCGTCAGCCTGGCCACTTCCAGAGACAGACCCCTACCTCTACGACTCCAAAGGTCGATGGAAGCAAGGAGAAGACAAACTCTGGTTTGCGATCAGCTGCAATACCAACCTTCACAGGAGAATATGGCACAATTGAAGGAATGTATGGATGCAGTGCAGGGTGTAACCGCAGACATCCAGGCACTTCAACAAGAGAACCAAAGAAGCTATGGTCATAAGGGAAGGAGTACCCTTGGATATACCTACGGGAGCTTCAGGTGCACTGAATTTTGATGGCTCCCCTCAAAGGCTGAAGGAGTACATGGACCATTGTTTCATACAAATTGTACCTTTCGTCTCCATCAATTCCTTTTGGACTGTTCGAAGGTTGGTTATTTAGTCACCAACATGATAGTGTGTTTGGCTTGGCCAATTCCACAAGTGACTTCCAGGAACCCGGCCTTGGACAACTTTGATGCCTTTTTGGCAGTAGTTAAAGATGTTTGGGAGGCCAGAGACGGTGTACACGTCTCAAGAAATGTTGCTGGACTATGTACAAGGCAGGTCTGATGTGATTCTTACACCACTCGATTTAAGCAACTGGCAGAAAAAAAAAACATGATGGCCAGAAGAAACAAGCTCCACCCTTTCGGAGGGGTTTACATGAAGAACTCAAAGATTAATTGGTTGGTTTACCCTGTCCCAGGACATTTGCTGATTTAGTGACTCTAGTCTTTCAGATGGATTAGCGGCGCAAGAACATAAGACAGAGCATAGGAAACATAAAACAGCCTGTCAGTTCTTGAAACTTCCTTCCCAGTCATCTTCTCCATTACCCACCTCTGAGCCAGAACCGATCCAAATCGGTACTGCAAGGGGTCCATTGTCAGATGCAGAAAGACAAACGAAAAGGAAATAAGGGCCACTTGGTAAAGGATTGTCCAGTTGCTCCAGTCCGGAGTCAGGGAAACGTCAATTCCTGTCCTTAGTCAGGTACAATGGGCGGGATGTAGCCGAGTATCCAACCATGACATCAGGTATGGATACACCCTCCTATGATACAGTGTTGCTGGCTCTCAAAAGTCCATGTGAATATCAATGCAAACCAGGATCTGACGGTTCCAGCTTTCCTTGACTGTGGTGCTGCATGCGTGTTTATGGACCCATCATGGGCTGAAGAACATCTGATTCCGACTGAGGTAAAAAGGAGCTCCATGCAATAGAAGGTTTTGATTGCGTACCCTCTGGTTTGAACCCTGTGGTGTACCAATTAAAGAGCTTTTCCGATGTAAATCGGAGGTCACCACGAAACTCCAACGTTTGCTCTGATTAAAAATGGTACATTATCCTAATATACTGTGAATACCATGTTGAAAAAAACATAATCCGTACATTAACTGTAGGGCAGGTATGGTATCCTTGGGTTCGGATGATTGTGTAAAGCATTGTTTCAATGCACTAGAACCTCAAGGAAACAAAGTGCTGGATCTCGTCACATTGAATAACCTCAATGCCGTACCACAGGAATATCAGGAATTTTCCACTGTATTCACTGAAGAACAAGAAGTTCAGTTACCACCTCACAGGGATGAAGACACTTCATAGGGATGAAGACATTGCCATAGATTTGTTACAGAACAATACCAATACATTTGGCAGAATATTTGTCCCATCAGAAACGGAAAGAAGGCCTTATATCCTTATATGATTACGTGGACAAGAATCGTCAAAATAGGTTGATAACTGTCCCCAGTGATCTGTCATCCAGGTGGCCAGGACACGGCCATCACTAGTTTGTACATTTCCTGGGGGTGGACCAGTGGGGGGGGATGGGGGGAGGATAACCTAGATGGGGGTGGGAGGGGATCTTCGCAGAGTGGAAGTGGCACACCGACAGGTGAGACATCCTTATAACACCTATTCCCCCATCCTACCCCGTATGATATTTAGAAACTATACTCCCACCATTTTCCAACATAAACACTTCGCACACCGTGAAAGACAACAGACTAACACCAGAGCCATTTACCCAACATGTCCCAACACAAGGGTCAGGCAGAGTCAGGCGATTGACAATAACTACACACACCTGACATACCTTCCCCACAGGTATAAAAGGCAGAGCACGAGAGCATGCAGGGAGCAAGGACAAAAGGACAAGGAAGCAGCTATTCCAGGACGTCAGTTCAAATGGAGAAGAAAGGCAGCGAGACCGGAAAGGACAAGGAGCGAAATGCCCTTGCCCTTCTTGACCCAAACCTGCAAAGCTTCTGTGAAAGGAATCATATGACCAAGAACTACAGCTGAAGTGTGGTGTAACAGATGTTAACGGTGTATGGGACCCCCTGCAGTGATAACCGAGGCGGGGAGGCACACTTGCTACCGAGGTACTGCCCTCGACTCCAGAGACAAGAACAAAATAACTTGTATGCTAGTGAACTTTTAAAGCCCATGGAAAGACCAGCTGCAGAATGGTGGAGTGCCTTGTGGGCATCCATTTGAAAGACTCTGGCTGGTCCCCTTTTTTGTGAACATTGTAGTAACAAGAAGATGTAAGCAAACGGCCTGCATAAAGAGTTAAGATGGTCATACAAAGGTCAAAACAATATCCCTTGTGCAAATCGAACATCCTTAAGCCGTTATCAAAGTTTTGACATTGTGAAACAGGCATGTGCGCCAGCTGAGGGAAATGCCAATACGAACGATAAATGTGGCAAGCCTGACTTGGGCTTAAGAGAAAGCCTGACTGGGGGCTAGGAAAAGCCATGGGAAGTGAATACTGCAAGATATTATGAATAAGTGAACTGTGTAAAACTGGCTAAAGGGAACCCAACATTATAAAAAGGATCGGAGCCCGGTTGAGGGGGATCCACGGGTGAAAGAAAATCACAAGACGGAAGATTACTGAAAGGAACTTTCCGTTTGCTGTTTATATTATATCAGGCCCTCTGAAGCAAGAGACTTGGTATAAAAGAGACTTGGCCACAGAAGGCCCTGATATTTTGGAAATTAACTACAAGCTTTTGCTGGAGAAGCCCAGAAGTGTGCTGTGCTCGAGAGTTTGCCTTGTCCCATGCTAAAAAACATGGGGGAAGGGAGACCCCAGTTATACCATCTTGACTTATCGTTTTGTGAACACTTCCATCTTTTCTGGTGAACATTATCCCACACTGTTTTGTAATTTAGCAGTATTCACAATCTTTTTTTAGTATAGGCCCTTTTTATTTAACAAGAAGCCACTAGGACAGTCTTATTATTTCATGGTCGTAGGTTGCTCCCAACTTAGATTTAGGTTTAGTTAGGCGTTTTTCTTCACCCATTTATACAGTTTAATAAGCACCCTTGAACTGTGATCACTTGTGCATGTCTTTACTGTTGCCCCATAAATTCCTTACATAACCTCTTTGAAGGCTCCTGTGGAGGTCTCACTGATCCCTAAAGAGAACATCTGAGTTGAGGCCATGTCTTGATTTTCAAGGATTGAATCGGATTACTAAGAAAGACAAATATTACTTACCATTGATCAAGGATATAATGGAGGCGATAAGAGAAGCAAAGATCTTTTCAGAATTTGACCTCTGTAGAGCATACCCTCTCATCCAAATAAAATCCAGTAATGAATGAAAAACAGCATTCCAGACCCATTTTGCCTTGTTTGAATATCGGGTAATGCCCTTTGGTCTTACAAACGCCCCAGCCATGTTCCAACATTTTGTAGATCAGATATTCAGTGACCCCTTCTATACTACCGTAATAGTATACCTTAACTGAATAGGTCTGCTGAGATTCCTCCGATCATCAGGAGCATGTACAAGAAGTACTTGGGTGCTTACGACTCAACAAGCTTAAAGCCAAGCTGGAGAAGTGTGTTTCACGCACCATCTCTTTCGTACTTAGGATAAATTCTATCAGCGGCTGGTATTTGAGGGATCCCTGGAAGGTGGATTCAATATTGTACTGGTAAGCCCCTACTTCCGTTTAACAGCTCCAGCAGTCACTAGGATTGGCCACATTTTTTTGGAAGTCATCGACCATTTTGTCCTTCCAGGTGTAACCATTAACTGATTTATTCCACAGGGGATCTCGTTTTTTCTGGTCAGACAAACAGAAAGGTATTTCAGGAAAGAAAAATGTATGCAAGCCCCTACACTCGGTCAGCCCAATACTGTGTTTATCGTGAACACTGATGCTTCAGGATCAGCGATTTGAGCCATTTTACTACAAATGCAACCGGACGACATCCAATACCCAGTGGCTCATCTATCCCAGACTATTACTCCTAGTGACACTATTGTGTCAGAGTTATTTGCCTTGTATAGAGTGGAGACACCTGCTGTGGAAACACCTGCTGATGCTAGTCATCAAGTCGAATTCCGTACCGATCACCAGAACCTGCAAGTTTTGCCGAATCTAGAATGCAGAAACAGCAGACAGGCAAGGCAGGCATATTTTTTTCCCATTTTGACTACCGGATTAAACACATACCCGGCAGCTCGAACACCATAGCCGACGCCTTGCCTCACAGGGATACCAGAAACTCCAGAACAGCAATGCTTTCTGAAAAGCTACTGTTACATTTGGACTTGCCCCGGGACTCCCGAGTGAAGGCCTTGCCACCCATACCTGAAATAAGCACACAGATCTGCATGTCACGGGCTTCCGGCATGCACTACTCATGTCGTGGGACCGCCCGCCCTTTATTTATATGAATGCGTAACAGCAGAACGTTACTGTCGCACCATGTGACTTCATCACATTCCTCCTTTTTCCTAACAATTGAAAAACACAACTTTTTATAATCTGGTCAGTGCAAACAGTACGGACTTAAACATGGTAACATACCAAACTAGGTTGGGTCCAACGTGGGCAACATTATGTGACTTGCTTTGGCTCAGCTCCTTTCACTCCTAGTCACCCATTATATAGTCTTGGAACCACGCAGGGCATCTTCTGCTCTCCCGATGGAGGTATCTTCCTCCTGCTGGTTCCTCCATGGCATCTCCTTCCGCCCGCCTGATGTAGGCCCTGCATTTTCCGCATTGTCATCCGGTGTTTGCTCCACACCTGGGGTTCCTGTCAGGGGACCTTCTTCCTCTCGCTCGCTCAGCCCTTCTTTTCCTCCCAGCTTCTGAAAGACACTGGACTTATGAGTTACTTTGCCCTCTGATCGGCGCCAGTTACCATAGAGCCTTTGACCTGGACCACCCATATGGGGGAGGGCTCATAGGTGCGGGACAACTTCCCTTCGGGGTGACTATTTCACACCAGTACAGTTTCACCCATCACTATGTCCAGTGGTTTGAGATGTCAATCGGAGGTTCACCTCGACATTATGGATTCTTCGATCCTCAAGATGTCCTGTCATCAATGATCCCTGGGGACCGACCTTCCACCTCTGGGAGTAATCCTCAGGAGCACCTCTGGAAGAGCGCCTCTGCAGAGGCCACACCTTGTTGATTGTTGTTGCTCTATATTCCCTTAGGAATTGTATAGAGTTCTCCTCAGCTCATTTCCCTGGCCTTGGGCTATGCAAAATACTTTGTTTAATGTTCTCATAAAACATTTGGCCTCCCAGTTAGCCCTAGGCCATACTGGTGTGACCCTTCGGTGTGTGATCCCACAGTCCGCCATAAACTCAAAGTTCTCTCCATGAAATGGTGGCCCATTGTCTGAGCAGACGATCTTGGGGAAGCCTTGTGTTACAAGTCATGGAGAAAATGTTTGCATCACCTGGTCACATAAGATGGACTCCACTAACCACGACCTCTGGGTATATCATCACAATGACATGTATCCCTCACCCATGGACCCAAAGTCATCACAGACAATGTCCCACGGTTGTTCACTCCAGGGCATGGACTCTATCGATGGCTCTTTGTTAGCTGGGGCGGACGCTTGAACACATTGCCAACTGCATTTGGTGGCATCTACTTTTGCTTCTAGGCCTGGAAACCAGAACTAGGTCGTAGCCTGGTCTTCGTCTTTGCTATTCCCCAATGGCCACAGTGCGTCAACTCTGTTATCCTTCCCACCAGTGATTGCGGGATCACTAGCTGGTGACCTCTTAGTATTAAACCGTCATACGTTGCCGACAGTTCATGCCTGGCCCACCACAGCTGCTCAAGACCCTGATGCGCCTCTCGGCTCCTGTGGTTGGGATTGGATAGGACGGTCTTCCACTCGCCACTGATAATGGCAGTCCGGATCACCCGGAAACATTTGTCCTCTTTCGAGGCATCTGGTACTTCCTGAATGGTGAGCGCTACCAGCTTGGCGGCTTCCAATGGTAGGTGAACACGCTCCTCGACTTCTACCAGTGCCGTGCCATCTTGTTCTCCGCCGCTTCTCGGATGTCGTGAGAGGTAGTCAGCTGGGTTGTGTGCTCCAAGTCTGTATGTCAGCACTACTCCGTACTCAATCAGGGACAGCATTCATTGTTCGATCCTTGAGGGTGGCTTGGACGAGGATCCCACAATGATGGGGAGTAGTGGTTTGTGGTCAGTCTCTACAGTAAAGGGTTTGCCCAAAATGTAAATCCGATAATACCGGCATCCCCATAGGACAGCCAGGAATTCTCTCAAAATCTGGGAGTAGCGTTCTGTGTTAGCGATTGCCTGGGTGGCATACGCAATTGGCCTAATCTGTCCTTGAGCATTCTGTTGCGACAGAACCGCTCCCAGCCCAACCGGACTGGCATCAACCATGAGCTCCGACTCCTTCCTCGGGTCGAAGAATGCCATTGATTCTTTCCCTGTGAGCGCCTTTTTTTATGGTCTCGAAGGCCCTCGCTCTTTGATAGACCATTCCCACACTTTGTCCTTTCACGTCAGCATCCCGAGTGGCTCGGAGAGGGTCGCCAGGTTTGGTATGAACCGACCACAATACCAAAAGTACATCATCCTGACTTCCAACACGTTTCCTGGTGGTTTTGCCCTTCTCATGGAAAACTAATCCAAAGAATTCAATGCTGTCCTTTAGGAACTTGCACTTCACTATGTAAGGTGAGTCCAAGGCTTTGGATCCTTTCCAGACTTTTCTCGAGACAAGCCATGTGTTTGGCTTCCGACGTGGCATATACCAGAAAGTCATTGCTTAGATTGATGACCCCCTTCGAGACCTGCCAAGGCTCCGCATGTGACATTCTGAAGTACTTCAGCTGCGGCAGAGACCCCAAAACCTAAGCACTTGTATTGGTAAAGCTCTTGGTGGGTTATGAAGGTGGTAATGTAGCAGCTGATGGTAACCGGACTGCAGATCTAGCTTGTCAAGAGTCTGTGCGATATGTCGCTCCCGCTTGATGGGCTGGTTTGGAAGCCTCATGTCAACGCATATTCATACTGAACCGGGATTCTTTTGTTTGATTGTTATGACGATAGGTGGGGTTAGGGGGGGAAATACCCATGGGATGGGACCCTCCATCCTTTCTATAATTTCCGGGTCTACCAGGTTTTGTAGTTCTTTTTCCACCTGTTGTCAGAAATGAAAGGGGATTCGACAGTGTTTTAGTGCGGTCGGGCATACCGTCTCATCTATATGCAACTTGATGGGCTCGCCCTTCAATTTACCAATGCCTTCAAACACTGCAGTGAACCTCTCAAGAATCTACCTCAGAAGGATGAAAGGCTGAGTTTGACCTGCTGGGATTCGAACCTGCATCAGCAGGCTACACACGGATGTCAGAACGAGTGAGCAACTCGCTGTGCAATCTGACCGGCTTTAGTGCCACTCTTTGCAGTTGGCTGGGGCAGCCATTGCATGGTCATGTATCCTCCGATAAGATGATCTTAAAATTGCCCATATCGATCGATTCAGTGTCTTGAACGGCAATGGTATGCCATCTTGAATTTCAGCCGTTTCCTTCTCATTGCTCTCAAGCCGCAGTCCTGGAAGCATTGGCATAGATGGAGATTCCCGTGTTGAACTGCTCCAGTCTAGTCCTCACCCAAGATGGTGTTCGCTGTCTGATCTGCGACATCTACACATCGCATTGTAACCGTTTTAGGAGACGCGCTGTGCTGGTTTCTCTTTTGCATCCGTGTTGGATTACTCCTCTTACTCCTGGACCATCCTTTTTCTTGCTGTCTGTGCTCTCTACTAGCGATTTCTTCCTGCCTTCTGTGTCCTTCTTATCCCTGCTCGATTTGCTTTTGCTCTTTCAGTCTTTTCAGTGCCTTTGCCTTTTCTTTCATTCCAAGCTCCGCCTTTGCCCATTTACTCACCGGTATTTTCCGCTAGGTTTTCTTTCATCTTCCCTTTTTCGGCTTTTCTGCCACTCGTTTCCCGTTACGGTTCGCCCCTTCTGGGAACCGTTTATTTTCTGCTGTGACAGCCGTATTCTGCAGTTGCGGGGCTCTAGATTCTTTCTGCTCGTATATATTTTTCTATTTTCGGTGTAGCAGTTGTTTACCTGAGCCCCGCTCTTGTTTCTTGAGTTTCAACGAAAGATTTCCTTCACGTCTGCATTCTGTCTCACCTATCTGTGCTAGCCGGCTTGTCGGCGTTCTACCTGCAAACATCTTGTTTACTTACCAGACAATCTTTCTCGCTCTCTGGTTCCAGTCCTTTTGGAATCGGTTATATCTCTCTTTTCCTTTTCGCCTCATCTCTTTGACATGGTCTTATCTTCTGTCCTTCTCTTGCTACATGCTGGCAATCTTTAGGCTTACTCCTTCTACATCAAGCCAATCACATCTTGCCAGGGAAGGATCCTGCCATTACGAACATCTTTTGTAAGAGTACTGTACCTTAATGTTCAAGACCCGTGAACCTGTTATCCAAGAGAATCACTCACACAACCTACCAGGGTTTTTTTGGAGCTTGGAGGCTTTTTCCTCCTGGTATTGGTCCGGGTTCCCTTTGGCGTGGTTTCTCAGATCCAGCCAGGGTGGCCTCTGGGGGAGCTCGTCCTTATTTGCACGACAAGAAGAAGGTTACGAAGGGGAAACCCAAGGAAGACCGAAAGCCCCAATCAAGAATCTCAGAGGACTCTCCAGACAGTACTTCCGAAGACAGAGGTGAGGAGGGGTCTGGGGAAGGTTCGCCAGTTTCAGACAGTATACAACACCAAGACTTACCCATGGCTTCCTTGGAGCAATACCATGAACTTGTAGTCGCCATAGAAGGTTTGACAGCTGAAGTACAGTCTCTAAAGACTGAAAATGCTTGCTTACGTCAACAGGTGGCAACCAGAGAGGAAGGACGAGGAGACTTACCCCCTTTACCTCTTCAGTTTGGCAAGTATGATGGCAGCCCAAAGACTTTGAAGGAATTCCTTGATGCCTGTCATGTGTATTTTTCTTTTAGGCCCAGTGCTTATGAGTCAGACAGAACCCGAGTTGGGTTTTCGATTTCTAATTTGCTTGTGAATGCACTTGCATGGGCCACCCCTTTGGTCACAGCCAACGATCTGTCTTTGCAGGACTATGCCCAGTTTACACAGGCATTTAAAGTGAGATTTGATAGACCCGAAGTTTTGTACGCATCATAAGAAGCGATGATGAAGATCCGGCAGGGTCCGTCTGACATGCAATCCTACGTGTCAAGGTTCCAGAAGATCGCGGCTAATGCAGGTTGACCTGACTCTGCACAACAGACCATTTTTTCAGAAGAGGATTACTTGAGGACTTGAAGGATGAGCTGGCACGGGTAGCCCATCCCAATTCCTTTCAGGATTGCGTTCACGCTGGTACTCCAGATAAGAGTACAGACTGATAGAACGCCGACAAGAGAAAAGGAAGAACAGAGGATATCCCTTCCCATCGGATCCTCCCCTTCTGTCTCGAGAAACTCCAATGACTGAAGAACCAATGCAGATCGGTACAACAAGAGGCAAGCTTACACAGGAAGCGCCGGTCGTCGCCGGACTGGGATTATGTATGTATTGTGGATCATCCAAACATACTTCTCAGAAATTGTCCTGAGGTTCCACCGCGAAGGAAGGGAAACTCCACACCCCCGCCCAAGATAATGCAGGGGAGATATCGGGGTTTTCCGAGGCTATCCCTGCAACTATGAAGATATCCGGTTGATGGTCTTCCAGGTACGCTTACAGTTGCCATCTGACCGCTGCATAGAGACCCAGGCCATGTTGGATTGCGGGGCCACTGGAAACTTTATAGACATCACATGGGCCCAGGAAAATCAATTGCCGCTGTCAACCAATCAGAAGCCTATACCAGTAGAAGGTGTGGATGGCACACCCCTCTTCAGGTCCCATAGTACTGTAGACCCAACCTCTCTCCATTCTGATGGGGGAACCTACTGAGGTGGTCATTTCTGATCTCATCAGAGCAGCTAACTTCCCCATCATTTTAGGTATTCCGTGGTTGCGACGACACAATCCCAGAATTGGTTGGACTCTCAATACCTTGACTTTTGACTCCACTTATTGTGGTCAAAAAGTCTACTGAAAGCCGAGTACTCCACTCAACAGGGTCTCAAGATAGACCTGCTCAATCCCACGGTCTCCATGATACCAAGTCACTACAGCAAATTCATGGAGGTTTTTGAGGACAAGGTCCCACGCTTGTTGCCACCTCATCGTCCTGAAGATTGCACCATAGACCTGTTACCAGACTCTTCGGTTCCATTTGGCCGCATGTAACCACTCTCCCTTACCGAAAGGTGCTGAAAGAATACCTTGAAGTCAACACCCAGAATGGACTCATTCAGGAATCCCGGTCTTCGGGTGGCGCATCCCTCTTTTTCATTCCTAAGAGGAGTAGTACCGAGCTAAGGCCCTGTATTGACTACCGCTGTCTCAACCGCATCACCATACGGAACCGGTATCCCATACCATTGATCCGGGACATCCTGGAGGCGGTACAAGGATCGAGAGTGTTAGCTAAACGGGACCTAAGGGGAGCTTACCACCTCCTATGTATAAGGAAAGGGGATGAATGGAAGACTGCCTTTTGAACTCCTATGGGTCTGTATGAGCATAGAGTAATGCCTTTTGGCTTGGTGAATGCACCCGCTGTATTTCAACGGTTCATAGATAGGATCTTCTCGGACCTACTGTACATCACGGTGGTGGTGTATTTGGATGACATTCTGGTGTTCTCTCCTACATTAGCCCAGCATTACACACATGTTAAAGAGGTCTTACGACGCCTTCAAGAAAATCATCTGTATGTCAAACCCGAGAAGTGCCAGTTTGATGCCGATGCTGTGTCTTATTTGGGTTACATCCTCTTGCGTGAAAGTATTCAAACGGACCCAAGAAAGGTAGAAACCATACTTAATTGTCCAGAACCTCAGTCAAGGATACCCAATGATTCTTAGGTCTGGCAAATTTTTATCGCCTCTTCATTCCCAATTTCTCGGAAATGGTTCTTCCATTCACAGGTCTACTCAAGAAGGGAGTGAGGTTTGAATTCAACCAGACCGCTAAACAAGCCTTCCAACATCTGAAGCAACTCTTCACTACCGCCCCAATTCTTGTACAGCCTGATCAGGCTAGTCCATTCATTCTGGTGACTCATGCCTCGGAAGGCGCGGTTGGCACACCACCGTTACAGAAGTCCAAAGACTGCCAGGAACACCCTTTGGCATATTTTTCAAGAACACTCATGATTAGGGAACAAAATTACTCGGTATTAGAAAAAGAATTTCTAGCAATTAAACTAGCATGTGAAGAGTGGAGACACCTTTTACAAGGTGCAGTTCACCCTTTTTTGGTCCGTACCGACCATTGCAATTTAAAGGTGCTCCAACAAATGGAATGTACCAATTCACGGCATGCCAGATGGAATTATTACTTATCCCCAGTACGACTTTGACATTACCTACATTCCAGGAACCGAAAACAGATTGGCGGATGCCTTATTGAGGTCTCGAACCAAGATAAGGTGGGTCCTGTAAAAGAGAACCCATTTTACCCAAAAAGAGGTTCACTGCTCTTCTACCAGTCTTCCTTCAGAAGATTCAGAAGGCCTACAGAACCACAATCTGTCTAACCTTCCACTCGTATTACAGGATGGACGAGGGTATCATGGTTCATCACTGTATCTTCCAACTAAAGATCTACCGCTACAAGCACTTACCTGGTGTCATGAGTCTCCCCTGGCAGGACACAAAGGACAAAAAGGTACCCAAGAGCGGCTCCTGCAATTATTTTGGTGGCCCCCTCTACACAAGGATGTTAAGCAGTATGTTGCTACCTGCCAGTGTGTGCGGCCCATAAAAATGCCACCGGATGTCCACTGGGACTCCTCCAATATGCCATGTTGCCGTCCAGACCTTGGGAACATATCTCGACTGATTTTGTGGTGGAATTACCCATCTCCAACAATAAAACGGCAATAATGGTGACCATAGACACTTTCAGTAAGTTGGCCCACTTTATAGCTCTCCCGGGGTTACCCACTGCATCCGAAACAGCTTCTATATTCCTCTGTGATATCGTCCGGTTGCACGGTCTGCCTGTCATCGTCTCTGATCAGGGCACACAGTTTACTTCAAAGTTCTGGAGTACCTTGTGTGCTCAACTAGGTATACAAAGGGCACTGTTTTCTGGCTACCATCCGCAGAGTAATGGGCAGACTGAACGCCTCAACTCCACTTTGGAGCAATATCTCAGGTGTTTTTGCAACCGTGAACAGGATGACTGGGAGCCTCTGCTCACTTTAGCAAAATTTGCTTATACCAATGCTTTCCATTCTGCTATTCATAAGAGTCTATTCTTTTGTACTTATGATACCAGCCTCATCATCTGCCATGGACCAAGTTCTCTTCCAAGTCTCCATCAGTACATAGTTTTCTTTCTTCTCTAAAGGAAGTACATCAAGAAGCCAAACAGACTTTAGAGGACAGCCGCAGAGGGTACAAGTGATGGGCAGACGCCACGAGAAAGACCAATCCAGATTGGCAAGTGGGAAGCAAGGTGTGGTTGTCAACCCGCTACTTACCCAGATGGGTTCGTACTGGAAAGTTCTCACCCAAATTCATTGGACCGCATCCAAAAAGTAGAAAGAATCAACCATGTTGCCTTCCGACTATGCCTTCCCAAGCAACGTCATCGAGTTCATCTGGTATTCCATACATTCCTTCTCAAAAAATATCGCTCAGACCCTTTTCACTGGATCCGTCATCAACTGTTGGTTCTGAAGACTTTAGAGCCTGAAGAGTACGAAGTATCCCGTATAGTGGATTCCAGGTATAGGCGGGGTATTCTTCAGTACCCGATCTATTGGAAGGGATACCCGGAGTCGTAGCACACCTGGGAGCCCCGAAGTCATGTACACGCTCCCAAATTGCTTTGACGTTTTCACCAGCTTTACCTGGTTAAACGGGGGGGGGAACGAGCATGAGGAGGGGGCATACTGTCATGCCGCAGTCCTGGAAGCATTGGCATAGATGGAAATTCCCGTGTTCAGCTGCTCCGGTCTAGTCCTCACCCAAGATGGCGTCCGCTGTCTGTGACATCTGCACATCGCGTTGTATCCATTTTAGGAGACTTGCTGTGCTGGTTTTGCATCAGTGTTGGATTACTCCTTGTCCACCCTTTTGCTTGCCGTCTAGTGCTCTCTACTAGTGATTTGTTCCTGCGTTCGTGTCCTTCTTATCCCCTCTAGGTTCACTTTTGCTCTTTCAGTCTTTTTGGTGCCTTTGCTGTTTATTTCACCCTAAGCTCCGCCTTTTCCCGTTTACCCACCGGTGTTTTCCGCAAGGTTTGCTTTCATCTTCCCTTTTTCGGCTTTTCTGCCACTTGTTTCCCCGTTACGGTTCGCACCTTCTGGGAACCGTTTATTTTCTCCTGTCATGACCGTATTATGCGGTTGCGGGGCTCTACGTTCTCTACAATCTTTCTCTCTCTGGTTCCAGTCCTTTTGGGATTGGTTATATCTCTCTCTTTTCCTTTTTGCCTCATCTCTTTGACATTGTCTGATCTTCTGCCCCTCTTACTACATGCTGGAAATCTTCAGGCTTACTCCTACATCAAGCCAATCACATCTTGCCAAATGATTCTGCCCTTAATAACACCTTTTGGAAGAGGACTGTAAGAGGATTCAATCCCGCACTACAGCTAAGTCAACGCCTAGTCTAGAATACTGAATGAAAACCCTTATTGATATATCTTTATGTCCAGTTCATGCGTTCTGGATGACTACCCCTATACAACACCCCTCTCTTGGAATCCTCCTGACCCCACTGAGCCAAGAAGTAATTCTGTTTTGCAAGTTAAAAGGTTTATTTGATAATTTAAACAATAGATATATATATCACACTTTATAATAAATTAATAATTGAATATCACACTTAATCTGATATGATAAAGATTAACAACGGAGAATCTGGCACTAGCACACTTCTTTATAATCACTAAGGAGTTGACATGAAATGGATAAGATAGCAACAATACTTTTATGGGTTCAAATGGATGCAATGTGGAATGAAATGCAGTACAGAAAATAGCTCGATAGGATTTCAGCAAAAGACAATGTAATCACTTTCTTGGACAATTCAACCCCCCCCTTTTATGCAATGCAAGGAAATGAAAGGAAGGCACACAGTTCTCAGAAATGCAATCAAATGTGATTCAGTTCACCCCAGCAAGCTTACACTACAGAAGTTGGAAACACAGGCCCAAAATGCTTTTATATGTGCTGGCAATGAAGTAAAAAATATGCTAAAATGCTTTTAATTCCCTCTAGAGGTTCAGGGTGAATGGTATCTAGTTAATATTAGTCCAGGCTCACACTAGCAATGATTCAGGGATGATTAGCAGGTTAAACGAACTTTTCTTTAACGGAAGGCAAGCAGCAGCAGATTTTTACACGTGGAGAAACTTGCAAATCGCGGCAAAATTTGCGAATGCGCCAGGCGCGATTACAGAGGAACTACAAGGACTATCACTATCGTTTTGGGGTCCTAGGAAAGCCTAGGATCTCAGCTTCCAGGTGGAAGTTAGTGCAAGTCTCTAAGACAAACGGTCACGGAGATATGAGCGATTTTGTGAAGGTCGTTTTTCAGATTCGAAATTTTAAAGTTCAAAAAGACAAGTGACAGCTAGCAACTAGAAAATGACAGGTGACAGTTAGGAGGCAGTTCTACTTAGATTAAATAGATTGAATTATATTATTTTAACTAAGAGATTGGTTCTGCACAGTTCTGCTAGGTACTCGCACTATATTCTTGAATTAAATGGGCCTCGTCACGGATCTGGTCAGGTTTTAGACTGGACTCTGGTCTGGTCTCTGCACTTCACAGTGATCTGGGTCAGCTCTCTGGTTCTGCTAACAGCCGTCTGGATCAGCTCTGCTCTGCTGGTCTGGGTCTCTAGTTCTGGATAGATTGAAGTCTCTAGTTTGGCTCTCTGGAGGTTTGATGGAGGTAAAGTATGGATTTTTCCGGCAGAGCGTCCCGCCGCAGATGGAAATGAATGTGTCTATCTGTCCGGACTGTCTGCTTTTATGTGTTTTTAAAATGGGTGTGTGTGCAGCATCACTAGACCCTACCCCTCTCCACTTGCCATTGGTCAAATTTCCATTTCTCACTTGATTGGGGAAGGAACTGTGAGTCAGAGCGATGTCATTTTATGGCTTGCAGAGAGGACACTCCCGTGTCAAATTGCACACAATCTATATTTGATCAAAAAAAGACATATTTGCACAGGTAAACATTTGTTTAAAATTACATGCACCCCTCACATATCACAGGAGGTATCCCCTGTTCAAACTCTGCTCTTCCTGGGGGCTTGCATTCAGAAATGGCACATATTTAACTTTTTAACTGATTTTGCAATGTCGGACATTAACCCAAATTTACACACATGTGCGCAAGGAGTATGGACATTAATTGATGAAGTGTCAGATTTTTAACATGCATACATTTAGAGTAATATCCTCTTTTCCGCTAAAACCCCCCTGAACATACCACTGGGTCCTAACACGTCTTAAAATGTGGGCAGAAAAATCACAAGCATTATGGTATCATTTATAAAATTTTCACATGTCCGCTCTATGAATGATCCATCTTTTTAGAGTTATGTTCTGGCCCCAAGGGGTGTGGTTTCCCCCCAGCACAAGGTTGAATTTCTGGTTTTTCCAGTTCTGCCAAGCCAGCTTGCTCTCACAGGCAGTGCTCCTCCCCTTTCCTTCAGGAGGAAGACACTTTTTACGGCCCCCGTAATAAAACATTTGCCTGAGTCAGGACAGGGCTTTGTTCAATTTCCTGCAGAGCCCAGGTAATTCAATCAGGGAAGTGTCATATCCCTTTTGGTGGGAGCAGCAAAAGGGCAGCTAGGCCTGGGAACACAGCTGTGACTCAAGTTTCACTCCTGATGGGGGTAGCTGGTGGGCAGAATTCAGTTCCTTAAGCCAGGTTTCAGATAAAATGTCACTTTTTGTTCCCCAGTTTAAGTCAAGACAATTTTTTACATATGCAGCTAGAATGCTGATTCTAAGTTCAAAACTATGACATTTAAACAATTGCAACCTATGTGACACTCAGAAATAGGTCACTCATTTCTTTTAAACATTTAGATTTTTAGTGTCTTTCAGTCCAAATTTACTTAAACTGCTGAAATCCACAGCTCAGCCAGTCTTGTTATAAACCTTCAAGTCACTTTAGAATATAACTTTACATTGTATCCACCTCTCAGTAAGTCTTTCTTTGGCCTGTTTTGGGTTCATTTATTCAGTTTTACAAAAAGTAAAATCTGGTGTTGTTTTAAAATGCCGGCTTTTGGATAGTGGTGAGTACTGGTAATGCACCCATTTTTGGGATTTAAGAAATGAATTCCCCACAATTCTAGGTTGCTTTTGGCAATCAGCATTGCCATTCCCAATGGTTTCAGGCTACTGTGTGGGTAGTCCAATGGTGGTTTTAGGCAGTGCCCTTCTGTGCCCATAACATCGGCAAAAATGGGTGGCAGCCTATTCTTCACGCATTTCCCTGGGCATTTTCTGGGAAGCTCTGGCCATCATGATGTTTTCAATGCCAGTACTGCACAGTTTTTGAGGTAGGGCTCGGATGCATGGGTAAAAACATCCCACAGGACTGTACCTTATTGTTCAAGACCCGTGACCCTGTTATCCACGAGAATCACTCACAAAACCTACCAGGGATTTTTTGGTGCTTGGAGGCTTTTTCCCCCCCTGGTATTGGCTGGGGCTCCCTAGGGTTCCCTTTAGCGTGGCTTCTCAGATCCTGCCAGGGTGGCTTCTGAGAGAGCTTGTCCTTATTTGCACGACAAGAAGAAGAAGGTTACGAAGGAGAAACCCAAGGAAGACCGAAAGCCCCGATGAAGAATCTCAGGACTCTCGAGACAGTACTTCCGAAGACAGAGGTGAGGAGGGGTCTCGGGAGGGTTCCCCAGTTTCAGACAATTGCACTGTGGCATTCCTCGTCTCCTAGTTGCTTTGGAGCATGGTGTGTGGGTGTCACCCCTCGGCTGTTGGAGCCTTAATTATGGCAAATCTCCTAAAAAGGGACAGAGGTGAAGAGGGACAGATGAATGTGGCCCTTGTCACTCCGGTCCCTCCCTCATGCCGACCATACAGAAATGACAGGTGTACATTGTTCCTGGCCCCCCTGTTCTCCATCGCCAATGGCCCTTGGGGCTGACCTGAAATCGAAGGAGAGAACCCTGAATTGAAAGTGCATCCATTTTACCGCAAACTGAAGGTATTTCTGTGGACCTCCCAGATTGGCTCATGAGTAATAAGTGTCTTGTAAGTCTATGAACACCAGCCAATCCCTCCTGGTTATAAATGGCAAAATCTTCTGGTTCATCTTGAACAGAGCCTTTCAAATACACGTGTTCAAGCCTTTTAGGTCCACAATCAGATGGAATTTGGTCCCAAAATGAGGATAGAGTAATACCGCTGCCCTTCTCCCTTTGCAGGTATTACTTAATTGCCTCTTTCTCCTGCAACTCGTGAATACCCATGAACAATTCTTTCCTCTTGTTGCTGGACTGCCGAGATGGAGTCCACATTGTCACCGACGGTACTGGCGGAGGAGAATAAATTCCAGCATTTAAACTCATTTCACCATCCTCATGGCCCAGGCTTTGCAGGCAAACTTCTCTCATATCATTGAGAAATGCAATAGTCTGTCCCCCACCGGAACACAGTGTCAGGCATCCTGTGTGCTTGAGGGAATTTTCTATTAATGTTGTTGAATCCAGGCCTGTCACCGGTCTTATGACTAGACCTCATTTTAGGCAACTCTCATTTTAGCATTGGGCATCCTGAGGATCTTTAGTCCCCTGATGTAGTCTTCTTCTGCATGCGGCCAGCAGGCTTGTCTGCCTTTAACTGTTTATGGACTGTCTCCTTCAGGGTGTCCCCAAACAGCTTACTGCCCTCAATGGGAAGCTTGGGTGCAATTGCTCTCTGGTACCCATACATATGCCAGTCCCTTTTGTGCACATGTCTACATCCAGAAATGGCTGAAGCAATGGCCATTTCTGCTCCTCCGATTATTATAGGAGATGTTCAAAAGTAGTTATGTTTGTTTGTGCTCCAATTTTGGGTGAGATGCAGAATCACTCCCCTCTCCTTGAACCTGTTCCATACAGTCTGTGCTGTGTGGGAACCATAGGCATTGACCCATGGGTCAAAAAGCCCACTGAATAGGCCTTTTTGAATGCTTTTTCGTCCACAAGATCCTGGAGCGCAGCTTCCTCTGGTGCCATCGAAAAACTTCCTACAAGACTGGAAAGGATATATTCCATTTCCACAGATGGCAGCATTTACTTCTCCTTGCTCCTTAGTGGATAAAGTTTAGACCTGATCCTCTGTTCTCTGTATTCTTCCATTCACCCAAGATCTCAGTGAAATCAGTGTAATCCCCACTTTAGGGAGATGCTTGTACTGGCAAATTTGGGAGCTGAAGATGAATCTGGAGCCAATGGCTGCACAAACTCCACTGATTCAGATACCTGCGGAAGTATCTTGGCAGCTTCTTCTCTCTCAAGGCACTTCCCTTTAGGGGCTGGATCCTCCTCTGATAAAGTCAAAGTGGATCAAGAGGAACTTGTGGTGGATTAAGACATAGAAGAGGGACCCTTCCTCCTTCTCTTGGCATGCCTCTGCTCATGTAGAGCCTTTTTAAGAACCAGCTTACCTTTTTTGGGATAAGCACATCTTCCTCTTCTTATGTGATTTAGCACTTTTTTCCTCTTTGGGGGGGCCGTGGACCTTCCTGGAAAGAGGCTATCCAGCCAGAAGTGGATTGGGAACCAAAAGAGTCCCTTTAAAATAATGTTTAAAGCGGCCCTACATTACGATTTTCAGCAAGCCCTACACTTTTCCTATTGAAATAAGATAGGTTACCACACAAAAGAGGCACAAGGTGCAGAGGCCTCCCGGGTAATCTCCAGGCCAGTCCACACCTATATCTAGCTCTTCTCTGCGTCTGTTCTCTTTCCTTTTCAATGAGCTCATTGTGCCTCCAAAACAGCCAATGAACCCAAAAAAAAAAAAAAAAAAAAAAAAAAAAAAAAAAGTACCCTGAACTTTAAAGTCCTTCAAGCTTCGCAACCAAGATGGCAATGGGGGGGCAGTGGGGACTAGTCTACTTCCTAGACCTGCCCCGTTCATCGCAGCCTCTGCCACTTGCAGGTTCTGCATTCGGAAGCCTGAGGGCATTCCCCTTTCCTTCTCTGGCCTTAGCCCCGCCTCCTTACCGGTGCCAGGGTGAGGAATGGCTTTCCATGCCCAGCCAATGTCTTTGCCACTTGGCTCATTCATTTCAGGGCCACCATGCCTGCAGCCTTCCATCTGGTGCCCAAGCCCTGCAGAAGCGCCAGGGGGTCTCTACCTCCGCCGCCCTGATCATCCGCGACCCAAGCCAGGAAGAGGGGACAGGAACCATTGCCCCCGGAACATAGAAGCAGGAGATTCGAGATTCTCTTACCTCTGGAACAAGAAAGAAAAGAAAGAAAAGAAAGAAAAGAAAGAAAGAAGAAAAAAAAAAAAAAAAAAAAAAAAAAAAAAAAAAAAAAAAAAAAAAAAAAAAAAAAAAAAAAAAAAAGAAAAAAAAAAAAAAAAAAAAAAAAAAAAAAAAAAAAAAAAAAAAAAAAAAAAAAAAAAAAAAAAAAAAAAAAGAAAAAAAAAAAAAAAGAAAAAAAGAAAAAAAGAAAAAAAGAAAAAAAGAAAAAAAGAAAAAAAGAAAGAAAGAAAGAAAGAAAGAAAGAAAGAAAGAAAGAAAGAAAGACCACCAGGAAAGCAGAGGAGCCAGAGTAAAGAAGTTGGGAGAGGGGTTCCGTCAGAAAGGCTGGAGCTTCATACTTCAATACTGTGATGAGGAGGTTATGTGTATCTGTGCACCTTCGTGCTGCCGACTTATAAAGTCTAGTGGTAGTTGAGTATCACTACATGCGTGGCTTATGACCACCACCATGCCAGGTAATGGTCTGCATCACTACTTCTTTGTGCAGTAAATTCAAACAGCTCTCCTACAGTAAACGAAAAATGCAGCTCTTGGGAAATCACCATTGTCATCTCATCCTCCTAGCTAGAACTACAGGGTGGAGGGATGGAATTAGTGCCTGCTGCACAAAAGAATTTGGAATTGTCGGCCAGCCATGTTGTGTTTATTCTTGTGAGACAGAGCCTTTAATATGAATACGTAATGTGATATATCTAGTTCTTGAATGTGTTCAGTTAGTACATGAATGTGCTTCAACTTGTTCCTTGAAGCTCATTGAAGCTAGCAGCAGAGTGTGGGAGCTAAATCCCAACTCCATCGTTTCAGGAATGTGCCATTTCCAGAGTTCAAAATTGCTGGAAGCTGTCTAGCTCCTGCTTCTAGCCTATGAGATTTTATATTTTTTTTTGCTTGAAACCAGCAGCTACATTAGGCTCCTCTGGCCAACTGGTTCCTTACAAACACGAATGTCACATTTTGAGTATTTGGGAAGGTTCATTAAGAAGAATTAGGACACATCTAGCATACATTTAAACATAATGGATAATGGGTAAATAGTAAACGTGTGCCAATCCTGTGGACATTTGCTGTGTACTCGCTACTGGTTCCCCAGTGGTAGCTCCTACCTACTGAGTGAAGGCAGACACCCAGGACCTGGGTTTTGCTCCTTCTCATCGAGTCTGGATTTCAAACCCTGCATTTCCATTCCTTGCAAATACACCACAGCATAAACGCACCATACGCGGATTTTTTCCCCACTTTTGGCGAGCTTCAGTCTGTAGAAAAAAATATGTTGCTCTCAGAAGTGTGAATCGCTGTCTGTCTAGTTTAAGGGGCAACCTGGCAAGGGAGGTGGCACCTCAATTAAGGAACAAAAGGTGGGATGATATTGGAATGATAGCAAATAAGCCCGCCTCTTCAATTGAAGGCGCTGCAATCCATCTGGCATACAAAAAGAAAGCAAGACCGACAAGTTCACAGCTCAATTGTAAATGTTTTCAACCAGACATTGAAAACTACTTGGACAGCTTTTTGGGGAGCAGTATGTCCTGCTGTGCCACTCAGTGACATAATTTGTCACAAGTAACGAGAACGAAGCTTGGGGTGTGGCAGGTGTGGTGCTGCCCCGTGAGGGGATACGCACGCGGCGGCGTGACGTTGCACGTCGCCGCGTGCGCCTTAAATAAACGGGGCGTTCCCGGCCGCGTCAGAGCGACCGGGGAGCCCGAAGCGTACAGACGTGTCTGAGTCCGGTCTGTGCGTGCCAGGGCTCGCGGGCACGCAGTGGGGGCACCCAGAGACCCCCAACAGTGGCGACGAGTGTCGGATGCCCGGGCCCGGCGGTGAGCGCGATCCCGGACAATTTTTTCATTACAAGTGAAGCATCCGTGGATGTTTCGCATCACGCCGAGGCCGCGGACCACACGCGGCTGGCGGCCATTTTGCCCACGAGGTGGAGGATCTTCCAACAGCTCCGGTTTGGAGCAGGAAGGCCATCCAAGCCTAATTTTTGGATTAACTGACTGCGGGCAGTACAACCTGCAGGCCCATGCCAGAATTTTGTCATTTTGGTGAATTTTCAGGCGGTGACGTCGTGTTGTAGCTGGAAGATGGACTGAGGTGGCTGGGCCTTCTCAGCCCTTTCCTTTCGAAGCTCAATTTTTGGACACTCTCATCCACGGATCCTTGTCAGGAACCTCTTCAACCCCTTCATCATCATCACGTGGGGGATGACGCTCCAGCTTCTGCGGCCCACGTGGACACAAGGCGTCTTGAGGTACTCTCCTTCAACCCTTTCATCATCACGTGGGTGGTGGCAGTGTGGGGAGTGGTGCAAGTTGCGGCCCTCAGAATTGGAACAAGGGTGCCTGTGCGCTTGCGCCTATGAGTGATCCTGGTGCCCTGGAGGGTGCGACTGCCACGGCTTCGGAGGATTCGCTGGATGAAGATCTAACAGACCTGTTCCAGCAGAACCCCCCACAGCATATCCCACGCCCGACGACGTCTGGACTGCCTGCACAACCGGTGGGTGCCGCCCCCCCTCCGATCCAACCACCACCCCTGGCCATGGCCCAAGCCAGAGCGCAAGCGGCCTTACAGCCAATTCCGGAGTTTGATGCTACGGGCCCCCCATCCAGCCTGGGGCCCCGATGGAGGAGATGGATTGGAAGGCTAGACATGTACTTTCGGGCCGCCCAGGTCACGGACGATGACAGCATGGTGGCCACGATGCTCTACTCCGCAGGAGTGACTGTGCAGGAGATCTTTGAATCGTTGACTCCAGCGGGTAACTCATATGATCAGGCCAAAGCAGCCCTCCTGGCGCATTTCATCCCCCTTGCCAATGTCGACTTTGAAAGGTTCGTCATGCTGTCGGCCAAACAGAAGGAAGAGGAGACGCTTGACACCTTCTATGGCCGCCTGCGCCGCCTGTCACAAGGGTGTGCGTGGGGGGATGCGGAGGACATGATAAGGACCATGCTGATCCAGGCATGCTCGTCAGGCAAGCTGAGGCGACAAGTCCTAAGAGAGCCCGGACTCACGCTGGCCAGGATCCTGGAGCTCGGGAGGTGCCATGAGGTGGCGGAGGCTCGAGCCAACAAAATGGAGGCCGGTTCCCGCGCTGCGAAACCGGAGGAGGTGTGCGCCGTCTGGCGGGGCGGCAGAGGGGTGCGAAAACCCGGTATACCTCCCAGAGACAGAACGGGGAAGCCGGTGGAGTCGTGCCAGAAATGCGGATATGATCTCCCCCACTCATCGGAGTGCATGGCCAAAGGAAAGGTTTGTGGACGCTGTGGGGTGCCTGATCACTTCTCGAGGGTGTGCAGGGCGACTCTGCCTGTACTTATCCCGAGAGGACAGCCCCGTCTATGGGCCCCGCGGCAGTACCGCCCGCCGAAGGTAGCTCAGGTGGAACAGGTGGAACCAGAGGAGGCCCTGGCGGAAGAAGTGGAGGAGGAGGATGAGGAGAACATCTTCTTCGTCTCCAGCATGGAGGTCCTCAAGGGAAGGAGCAGAAGACAGCCGAGGTGTGTCGTGGAGGTAAACTGCTCGCCAGTCCCAGTGCTAGTCGACACGGGAGCCTCTGTCAATGTCATGGCGAGAGGACATTATGCTGCGCTCAACCCAGCCCCGAGGCTGGCGACGCCAAGGGCCCGTATCTTCGCATTTGGTGGGCGGGAGCCCTTGCCACTCGATGGGGTATTCGTTGCCAAGGTGGAACACGACGGGTCGAAGATCAGGGCCCGCTTCTATGTGACTCCGGTGAGCAGCAACACCCTGCTCAGCTGTGCGGCAGCGGAGGCCCTTGGTATAGTCAGCTTCGCCTATTCAGTATACTTGGAGGACATCAACGACCTGCTCGACAAGTATGCTGACATCTTCAAAGGGATCGGGAGGATGAACGGCGACCCCGTGAGGCTCCACATCGACGAGTCGGTACAGCCCATAGCCCTGAAGCACAGGCGAATCCATTTCATCTAAGGGACCAGGTGGACAGGGAACTCGATAACCTGGTGAACCTGGACGTAATTGAAAAGGTGGAGGGCCCCACACCCTGGGTATCCCCCATTGTCGTGGCGAGGAAACCTAAACAACCGGACTCCGTCCGAATCTGTGTGGACATGCGGTTGCCCAACAAGGCCATCAGGAGAGAACGACACCTGACCCCGACGATTGATGACATCATTGCGGAAGTGCAAGGGGCCCGTTTCTTCTCGAAGTTGGACTTACGGGCTGGGTATCACCAAGTTGTTCTCCACCCAGAGTCCCGTTATATAACGACTTTCACCACCCACAGGGGACTCTACAGGTACAAGCGTCTGAGCTTTGGAGTGTCGTCTGCAGCTGAGGTATTTCAGAACTTGATCCGAGGCGCTCTCGCAGACCTGGAGGGCGTCCTGAACATTAGCGACGACATTCTGGTCTTTGCGAGGACTGAACCAGACCACCTGAAACGCCTAGCCAGGACTCTCGAGAGGCTACAATCGCTGGGGCTCACCCTCCACAAGGACAAGTGTGAGTTCCTCCGCCCGACCATTGAGTTTTTTGGTTTCATCTTCAAGGAGGGCGGGGTGTCTCCTGACCCCAAGAAGGTCCAAGACATCAAGGCGGCACGACCCCCTGAGTCCGCATCAGAGGTGCGGAGCTTCCTCGGAATGGTGACGTACTGCGGGCGTTTCATCAAGAATCTCGCCTCGAGGTCGGAACCTCTGAGGGCCCTGACGAAAAAGGACACCGTCTGGCAGTGGGGCCCGTTAGAACAAGCGGCATTCGAGGACATTAAAGGTGCCCTAACAGCAGAGGACACCGTGGCTTTCTTTGACCCCGCCTTGGAGTCGGAGATTCGTTGTGGACGCCAGCCCGTTTGGCCTCGGGGCAGTCCTCACCCAGGTGAGCAGAGATGGGGGAATGAGGCCCGTGGCCTATGCGAGCAAGGCCCTCTCCGAGACCGAGCAGAGGTACTCACAGATTGAGCGAGAGGCCCTGGCGGTTCTGTGGGGGTGCCGCATTTTCGGCTATATGTGCTGGGGAGACCCGTGACAGTGGTAACAGACCACAAACCACTGATTCCAATATGGCCGGATCCTCCTCCAAACCACCAGCCAGGATCGAGCGATGGATGCTGGCCCTTCTGGAGTATAGCGTCACCCTATCTACCGGCCGGGTACCAACAATGCGGCTGACTACCTGTCCAGGCACCCGGTGGCGGTGGAGGACCCGCACAAGACTCGTGTGCTGAGGAAGCCGATGACCACGTCAGGATGGTGGTAGAGGGTGCCACCCCCAACGCAATGCCGCTACCCGAACTGGAGAGTGCTGCGGCCAACGACGAGTGTTTCCGCATCTTGAGGAGCTCGATGCAGGTCGGGGTCCTGGAAGCCGTGCTGGAGTTGGTGGCAGGGCGCACTCAAGAGGCTAAGGTGACCCTCGAGCAACTCTGGAAGGTGAGGGATGAACTGTCCTTCACGGAGTCGGGTCTGTTGCTGCGGGGTGATCGCCTGGTGGTGCCGGGCTCCAAGGTCCACGAAGTCATCAACCTGGCACACCAGGGACACCAAGGGGCCGCCAAAACGAAGGCGAGGTTGAGGCTGAAGGTGTGGTTCCCCGAGCTGGAGAAGAAAGGTGGACGACTTCGTAGCGGCCTGTGTATGGTGCCAGGCGGCCTCCCCAGTCCAGCGGGAGCCTGAAATCGAAGTAATGCCACGGGGGACCCGCCCGTGGGAAGTCGTGCATGCGGACTTCGGATCCACGGCCGTGGGTACTCACTTCCTAGCCATCGTCGATGAGTACTCGCGATACCCGGAGGTGGAATTCGTTGAGTCGGTGGCATTTGAGCACGTGGTGGGCGCTGTGGAGAAAATCTTTGCCACCCATGGGTTCCCCGTGACCCTGTGCTCGGACAATGGATCCCCATTCCAGAGCGCGAGGTTCTCGGAATTTCTCGAGAGCTGTGGAGTGGCCCACCGAAAGGTGTCCCCATTGTGGCCCCGCGCGAACGGGGACGCAGAAAGGCTGATGAGGACATTAAACAAGACTTTCCGGATAGCTCAGGGACAAGGCCAGCCTCTCCAGCGGGCGCTATACCAGTTCCTAAGAGTGTACCGCACTACCCCACACGCTTCAACTGGGGTGGCCCCGGCTGAGGCTCTATTCCGCAGGTGCCCCCGAGGTCTCCTCCCGGAGGTGCAGGAGAAGGTACCCGGTGTAATAGACGACCAACGGGTGGAAGCGGAGCGACTGGCAAGGACCCATCAGGAAAACCTACGGAGGGGTCTTCGTCCGCAGCGGCTGGAACCGGGCGACGAAGTGTTGATTAGGAATCGGCATCCCACGGAAACTCTCGCTTCCATATGAACCCGAGCCGCTGGACGTAGTGGCAGTGAAGGGGTCGATGGTAACGGCCTCGGATGGGAAGTCGGCCGTCACCCGAAATGTGAGTTTCTTCAAGAAACTGGGGGACTCTCGGACTGAACTCCCGCCTGACCCGGATGAGACGGTCCTCCCGGATGAAGACACCCCCCGGGGGGAATTCGTGGGGTCACCAGCACGAGACACCGGAGCGGCCGGGAGTCCGGCGACTGAGGTAGGTGGGAGGTACCCCCAGAGGGCTGGGCGAGGGAGACCTGCCTACCTCGGAGACTACGTGCTGGGGCCGATTGACTGTGTTCCGGAGTGAAGGGGATCCGGGAGGCTGTTAATAAAAGGGGGCCTGGGGTTTTGTGAGTTCACAACTGACAGTGTGTGCAGTGACATGTTTGATGTGTTTGTTTGTTATTGTTCCTCCCGGGAAAAAGGAGGAGTGTGGTGCTGCCCCGTGAGGGGATACGCACGCGGCGGCGTGACGTTGCACGTCGCCGCCTGCGCCTTAAATAAACGGGGCGTTCCCGGCCGCGTCAGAGCGACCGGGGAGCCCGAAGCGTACAGACGTGTCTGAGTCCGGTCTGTGCGTGCCAGGGCTCGCGGGCACGCAGTGGGGGCACCCAGAGACCCCCAACAGCAGGGAGGTAAAGAAGGGGAGATAGCGAAAACAGACAGATTAATAACGGAGGGAGGGTGTGATGGAGGAGAGGAACACACTAGTTATATATTTCCAAGCTCCTTTGTTGTGTAATTTGTCCACTTTTCAAGACCGTTCTATGAAACGACAAACTTATCTTAGCCCTGGGAAGCTAAGCAGTAACACAGTTGCAATAACTAGATCTGGGATTTATCTTTTCAAGTGCCTAAATTGCAGAGAAGGCTCATCCTGACTTCATCAGTTCACCAGAGTGTGTGTGATCCTGGGCAAATTATTTAATGGCTATGTGGCTTAGTTTCCAAATGTCTGTGTTCCTAGAAGGGCTGCCGTTGGATTATTATAGCAATGACAAAGACAACAGTTATGGCTTGTGGATATGAACATGTTTTTGGTTGCACTGTACTTGGTATGCAAATAAAATAGATTTCAAAATGTGTGGGGTGTCAGCCCCATACTGCAAAAAAAGGATCATCTATGGGTGCAGGTGGTCCTAGAAGCAGAAGGTACCCATTAGGTCACTGCCCCTGTAGGCCACGCCCCATGCCTGAGCCCCCACCCTCAGATTTGACATCCCCTTAAAGCAATGTAGGCTGCAAAATAACGTGTCGGATTTCTTTACTAGTCTCAATTGTGCTCATGTACCATGCACGTTACGCAAATTACTCCTCGACTACAGATGCTCTAGTTAGGACTGTCACACATATGCCTATCCTTCGTAGGACATTCTCAGACCATTCCCCAGTGACAATCTCCCCGAGATGGACCACAGACAAGCCTAAGACCTGGTCATGGAGACTAAAGCCACATTCCCTGTTAGATCTTGCCTTTGAAACTGAACTGGGTACTAACAGACTATTTCTTCACCTTAAACACAGGCACTGTTCCATCTCAAGCCACCCTATGGGAGGTGTTTAAGACATATATTAGGGGCATGGCGATCTCTAAAGAAGCGGGGATCCTCTGAACTATCAGAAGGGACATTACCAAAAGCTAAACGAGACTCCCACTCCTCGAGAATCAATATGCCTCTATTCAATCAACCCTCTATTCAATCAACTGACACGCTCGCTGATGTAGGCACCGAATGAGATGTGTTTCGCGCCCATGCCGAACGGGAGAGGAAATTCCTAGATTCCCGCCAGACTGCGCGTAGATACGGGGAGGGCAAGCGCTCTGGCCGGGTTCTCGCTAGGCTGATCCGACTCGAGAGGGGCACATCACATATCCCGGCGATAGAAAGAGTTGATGGCACCCTGGCCCTATCGTCACATCGAATTATGCTGTTTTTATGAGAAACTCTATTCCAATATTGATACAGCCAATGACACTGACATAAGTACTTTCTTGGACAGCCTTCCGTATTCGGTCCTCCCCTCCGAGACTAGGGATGCCCTTGATGCCCCGATCACATCGGACGAAATATCCAATGCTATAGACTGGCTGGCTTCTGGGAAGGCTCCCGGATCCGATGGATTCCCGATCGAGTTTTAAAAGCACTACAAATCCCACCTCGTCCTGCCACTACTGCCCCTATGGAACAAGGCATGCCTTGCAGCAATCCTGCCCCCCTCCCTCTGAAGCAATAATAATGGTATTACCTAAACTGGGCAAACCTCCCACACAGTGCAGCTCCTACCGCCCTCTTTCACTGATCAACTGCAATGCCAAGATCTACGCTAAAGTTTTAGCCCTGCAACTTGCCCCATATATGCGCTACATCATACATCTGGACCAATCAGGTTTCATTCCAGGCAGCTCTACTTCCTTCAATTTGTGTTGACTATTCAACATACTATTTTTCAAATTATATGCATATCCGCTTGCGACTTCCCATTTGGTATTTCGATTCTGATGAGCGAGTGCCAAATACATTTTCTTCACACTGGATTGCTTTTTCAAAATTTTTGGTATTTTTATTCCATATACAAGCTCCTACTGTCTACACGTGTTTCACTCTTGTTCATGTCACAAGGGATCCTCATGAGAGATATAATTGCGGTTTATAAAAAAAGAGAAACATACATTTTTTATACTTGATTCAAAAAAAGATTTTTTTTAACAGGAGAAATATATAACAGTTGTTTTTATATTTTCTAAAAATAACTCATGAAGAAAATTAGTACAATGCAAATGACGCTCACCAATTTTGTTACTTTGGCCTTGTTTTGCCCATTCAACTTTGATCTATGTACTTTCTGTGGGTATGACTTTAAATTTCCTTTAGGTGTTTAACCCTATTTGAACAAGAAAGCACATATGTTTAAGTTTAGGTTAGGCCTTGTTAGGATACATCCTAGTTAGCAATCAATATTCTTATAGGCTTTGGGGGAATCAAAGGTTTGTTCAGCTTACCTGCTTCTCAAAGGTGATCCGCTTGTCACTCTCGAGCTCCTTTTCCGGCACGCTTTTAAATTTCATTTTGCGCTTTTAAATACTATTTCTGCGTGTGATGTCATCACTTTAATAATTGCTATAAAGCAGTTGCGACACCTAAAATGGCCACCACGTTGCACGCGAGTACGCGATGACGTCACCACGCACGTGGGAATGCCCATTTGAATGGGCAAAGTTGAATGGGCAAAACAAGCCCAAAATAACAAAATTGGTGAGTGTCATTTGCATGGTATTAATTTTCTTCATGAGTTATTTTTAGAAAAAAGTTAGAAAATATAAAAACAACCGTTATATATTTCTCCTGATTGGAAGTATAAAAAATGTATATTTCTCTTTTTTTATACTTAAGAAACACACAGTTTCTTTGTTAGAGTAAAGGTTTTGAAAGAGCAACGTGTCTCTAAATAAACTTACAAGCGTATGTGAATGCACTGTGCCGTGCTAAAAAACACATGTTGGACCACAATGGATCATGCGTTTGCTGCCTTCTAGATGAACAGAACCAGAATTTTAATGGATTTTCTCCATTAAGCGGGTGCAGAATGTTAAAACAAGGAAAAAGAAGAATGGTGGAATATTAAAGCAATTTCTCAATTTTTCTCTCTCAATATTTTCGTTAAAAAACAGGGAATCCGGGGCATGGCCTGGAGCGCCAGCGATGTGGCTGCTCCCTTAATGGCCTCCGTCTGAGTCCCGCGGCATCTAATGAAAAGCAGCCCTCGTAGCGAGCATCCGACAATGATTTTCGGCTCACCAGGCGCATAAGACTCTATGGCACTCGTGGGAGCCCTTTGCATCGGCTGATAACTGGGGAGCCTCGAATCCGGCCCGTTCAATGTTCCCCCATCGGCCCGAGGTCCCACATCCAAAATGGCCGCCGGGAGCTACGAACTCGGCCCGGCGGAGTGAATTACGGGTGAAGCGTCTCTGCGACTGCGGGGCTTCCGGATGGTGAACGGAGTGAGAGGAAAGACGAACAATCGACCTTCGATGAGCCGGAGGATATTTGTTGGTGGATCGCGAGGATTTTTGCCCTCCTTCCCCCACCCCGAGCCTCTGGTGGCGCCGTTGCAGCTGTTCGGATGACAAATGACGGCGTCTGGCCACTGCTAGTGAGCTGACGGGAAGAGCGGGCGGAGAGGATCTGTGAGAGGCGATCCCGACGCGACCCCTGTGGGAAACTGGCAATTCATTGGAGAGGGGCTACGAAGCCGCTCCAGTGCAGCGACGTAGTGCTCACCCCACGTAGGGGACAGGTGGAGAATCTGCACCCCTACCAGCCTCGTGAGCCCAGCAGGAAGCTCAGCAACACAGAAGCCGCCGAAGAAGAGCCACGCCAGTAGCCAGGTAGGCGCCCCAGGGCGTAACACAGCCCGCGCCTGCTACAACCCCCCGTTCCTGTTGGTGGGGGGGTGCGGGGCCGGGGGGCGCCTCCTCCCGCACTCGTCAGCCCAGATAGTCCAAGGACCGGAGATTCGTTCCGGAGGGCCCCTGAAACGGTTCTCTTGATAGGTCCTGGTCCTGATAGGTCCTGGTCCTGATAGGTCCTGGCGATCTCTGAGCCCTCTGCAGGCCCCTCCCCCTCCTGGAGCCCGGTGCCAAGGAAGCGACTGGATGAGGTCGTCCTAGTAGTTTAAGCCCCAGAAGATAGCGTGTCCCAGCTCAGCCCATCAACCCTGGATTGATTACCCTGAACTAGCTCCTCGCCCGCACATCCAAACCTACCACTCAACGCTTGGCCTGGTCACCCGGCGCAATAACTTCCTGGGGCGCCCCCGGCCCACTTTCTCTTCCCGCAGGTCTACCCACGCTTGGAAGTTCATCCCCACCCTTGCAGAATCCACCCTAATAACTCGAACGATCTCACCCGGTGAGCCCCTGCTCTCTACCATCGCACTGCTGCCCTCCACGGAGTGTGGGATCGCCACCTAAAGGAATACCCTCGGACCAACCTAGCGCGGCCCCCGGTCCGGTCTCCCTGGATTGAGCTCTGAGATTATCGCAGTGACGAAAGCTGTGAAGGGTACCAAACACTCAGACATTTCCACAATGCTCTTAGCAACAGACAAGACCAAGAAATCAGACCCCCCAACCCCCCACCTCCCGAGGCTCACCCCTCAGAAGTCCTCGGAGGAACAGGGAACTCTGGCGAGAAAGGGAGATATCCAGGCCTTTATGCTA
The DNA here is from genome assembly GCA_002915635.3 of Ambystoma mexicanum. NCBI lineage: Eukaryota > Metazoa > Chordata > Amphibia > Caudata > Ambystomatidae > Ambystoma > Ambystoma mexicanum. Next base: position 46,670 of record PGSH02026767.1, read on the forward strand.
GAGATTAAAGAAGAATTTAGGTCTTGCATCGCTGAATTTACCGCGAAACTTAAACATACAGACCAACGAGTGACAGAGGCGGAGCAGAGACTTAATGAGGTGGAAGATATGACTCAGAGCCATGATGCAACCATAATAGAGATGAAACAAGCGATTCGGACCCTCCAGAGCAGTAATGAGCTACTAGAATTTAAGCAGGAGGACCTGGAAAATAGAGCCCGAAGAAATAATCTACGCATCCGCGGGGTCCCCTCGTCCATTCCGGATAAAGATCTCCCAGAATGCATAGGAACTTTCTTTCAATCCCTACTTCCACACTTGGACCAGACCCAATTGATCCTTGACCGGACCCATAGGCTCCGCCCAAGACGGGGAGTCCCCTCAGATCCCCCTCCCGATGGGATAACGAGGGTCAATTTTTACTCTACTAAGGAAGCTCTGGCAGCGATCAGTCGCACCAAAGACGAATTATCCTTCATGAGCACTCCGCTGCAGATCTACCAGGATCTCTCCCTGGTGACTCTGCAAAAGAGAAGAGCGCTTAAACCCCTCACCCAATTCCTTCAGAACCAGAAGATCCGGTACAGGTGGCTGTTTCCGACGGCTCTTCAATTCACCTACCAAGGGACCCAGCGATCGATCAGTCACCTGGAAGATGCTGAGCCTATCCTCCACCCGGCTTCCCCGAGATCCTCGCCCTCCCGCAGCCCGACCTCCACTCCTGATGACTCGACTCAGCCTCCCCGGAAGCAAGCCCATCAGACCTGGTCAAAGGCGCAGAAGCGCCGAAAATGAAACAGCTCCACTAGAACCTCAGCTCTGAGGTTCCTACCCGCTACGGTATGCAGTTAACGGATTTGCCGCGGGACCCTCACGGTCCATACCCCCACTCCAAGGTGTATGCCACCTCTTCACCCTTGGAGACGAATCCAGTACTGGAGGATTCCCCTGGCCCGGTTGGCCCCTGAGACTAAGTCGGCCCTGTTGGCCAGAGGACTCACCGTAAAGAAAACCCCGGCCTCCCCTAAAAAGTTAAGTTTGACCTCCCGTTGGAGGGAACAGGAAACACGATCACTGGAGAGCGACAACGAAATCGAACTCATAGATGATGTCTGACCCCCTCCATTTCTCCCCCTCAAATGCGCCCCACCTACTTGACGAAGAACAGGACCCCCTTCAGCCACACCGGAAACTGAGATTCCTGTCGATCAATGTCAGTGGCCTGAACGCGCCGCAGAAAAGAAAATCCATCCTACAACGTATCCAGAACAAGGAGGCCTCAGTGGTATTCCTCCAGGAAACCCACCTGATCCCAGCTGACTTCTCCAGACTCCGAAGCAGGCAATTCCCACTGCAGTGTCTGGCATCGAATGGTACCAAGAAAGGGGGAACAGCAATACTTTTCGCCAAAGACCTCCGACCTCAAATCTTAGACTCTTTATTGTGCCCGAACGGCCAATATGTAGCGATCAAATGCCGGATATTTGGCCAATTATACTCATTGGTCTCGGTTTACGCTCCGAACAAACAGCAAGAAGATTTCCATTCTACTCTAGAGTAGGCCTTTTCGCAATTTACAGAGGGCCAGATAATAGTCAGCGGGGATTTCAACGGGGTCCCTGACCCAATCATAGATAAATCTCACCCTCCGGCTCACAAGGACTATAGCATTGCGACGGCCTTGCTCAAATGCTTCCGGACTCTGGATGTGGTGGATACATGGAGAGTCCTACACCCAGAGTCCCATGCTACTCATTCTATTCCTATGTGCATAGAACCCACTCACGCATTGATCTCCTCCTGGCTTCTCCCCAAGCGTTGGCCTATACAGATGATGTAATCATCGGCCCTAGAATCTTGTCAGACCATGCCCCAATCACACTAACAATGAGAGCCTATGACCCGGAACCCCCTCCAAAGCGCAGATGGTTTCTCTACGACCCGATCCTGGGTGATATGGCTCTACGGGATGTGACAGCGAAGGCCATCAAAGACACCTCGCCGGCCAATACTTGGGACGCGATGAAGGCGGTGATTAGAGGGGTCCTGATCTCGCACGGGGCAGCCTATCACAGAAGGAAGCGTCAAATCCGCCAAGCCCTACAAGCTGAAGTAGAGAAAGCTGAAACAACATGAAAGGCAAAGAACTGGTCACTGAAGTCTCATCGGGCCCTCCAGATAGCTCGGAATAAGCTTGAAGCGCACTAAGCGGAGGGCACATCCCAGATTCTAGCCAGGACCAAACAAAGCTACTATGCTAAAGGAAACAAAGCAAATAAGTTTCTAGTGGAGAAGCTGGCAAGGATAAGGAAGAGGAACGCAATCTTAGGCCTCCGAGATTCGCAAGGGAGAATCCAATTTGCAGAGAGAGACAAGCAACAGATCGCAGTGGCCCATCTCAGGGACACAATGACAGCGTCCCCTAAGTCCCGGCGAGACCAACAAGCTTACCTCCGAGACGCAGCTCTTCCCCAGATCTCCCAAGCGACTAGAGATGACCTAGAATCCCCGATTTCAGTTGAGGAAGTGGACAAGGCCATTAAGAGTCTTAAACCGAGAGCCCCAGGCCCCGACGGGTTTTCAACCCGCTTTTATAAAATCTTCCGCCCTCAGCTGGTGACCCCCTTGACGACTTTGTTCAACTCCTTTGCAGCCACGGAAACAATCACCCCATCGATGCAGGAGTCGATCACAGTTCTGGCACTCAAACCGGGAAAGGACCCGAGAGAGGTCACGTCATATAGACCGATTTCCCTATTAAACCTGGACGCCAACATATACTCAAAAGTCTTAGCCAACCGATTGGCAAAGGTTCTCCCAGACATTATCGATCCGGACCAAACTGGCTTCATAATGAACAGATCTGCCCCGGACAATATACGTAGAGTTCTCAACTTGGTTGAGATAACGCAACGAGAGTCACGAAAATTAGCAGTCTTAGCCCTAGACGCGACTAAGGCTTTCGATAAAGTTGACTGGTCTTTCCTCCGACTCACTTTGGAGTCCTTTCACTTCGGCCCCTCATTTCAGAAATACATCCTGGCGAATTACCAAACCCCGAAAACTATGCTTCAAGTCAACGGCCTCCTCTCTGATCCGATCCCCCTGTCATGCGGAACCAGACAGGGATGCCCTTTATCCCCTTTGCGCTTTGCCTTAATTATGGAACCCCTCGCCCAACGAATCCGCCTGAACCACAGAATTAAAGGCCTCCAGGTGGGCCCCACCCAACATAAAATACCGCTTTATGCTGATGACGTGATGCTAACTATAACAGATACCGCCCAATCGCTAAGGTCATCTCTGGCAGAAATTCACTCCTTCAGCAGAGCGTCAGGCTTCGCTATAAACTTCACGAAATCTTCCACCCTAGGGGTGGGACTAAACTCAGAGGATAAAAGTTCCTTCGGAGCCCTCTGCTCGATTCCCCTATCGGATAAGGTGATATCTTACCTAGGAGTCCAGATCACGGCCCGCCCGGAAGACTCATATCGGGCAAACTTTCAACCATTATTTAAGTCCTTGGAAGAAGACCTCGAACGGTGGCGCTCACAGGAGATATCACTTCTGGGCCGCATAGCGGCGTGCAAGATGAACCTCCTTCCTTGCTCAGCCCTTCCTATGCTGATCCCTAGACCCCCACTTCTACGTCTCCAAAGAAAGATGCTGCATTTCATTTGGAAAGGCAAAAGGCCAAGAATTCCATTGAAAACAATGCTGACCAGTCCAAATTTAGGAGGCCTGGGAGTCCCGGATCTCCAGAAATACCAGATAGCGGCGCAATTGGCTCACATGCAAGCCTGGATCATTAGCTCGAATCGACCTGAATGGACAGAGTTGGAACAATCTCGCCTTCCCCACCCACTCCGCTTCCTCTTGCATCTGCCTCCCGCCTCTGAAAGATCATGGTCAGCCATTCTATCGTCCACTAAGCTCACCCTGAAAGCCTGGGAGTGGACGCGCAGACATAGGGGCATTCCGAGAGACCTGGGCCCTTCTACCCCAGTCTTCCATAATCCGGCGTTCTCATCAGGAGCCCATTCCGCGAACTTTCACAACTGGATCAGGGGCGGCCTCAGCTCCCTAGGGCAGCTCTTTGAAGGGAATCGCCCCCTCACCTTTGAACAATGCAAAAGCGCCTTCAGCTTACAGGAAACAGACAGATTCTCATATGCTCAGCTACGACACTGGTGCTCCCATCCATCAATTTGCCAGTCAGCTGCCCGAGAGTTAGACCCCATGGAGCCGACACTCGCAGACCCCCTGCATCGAGGGCGAATCTCGACGATTTACAAATTATTGTAGTCTATCTCTCTCGTTACCAGACCGACCTACATGGTGTTCTGCTTGATTTATGCTTGGTTCAAAATGGCGCGAGCGCGCAATGCATTCTGGGAGCGCTCGGAGCCATGTTGGATATTTACTTCACTCCGCAGTGAAAGGCTGCACACATTTTGCTGAAGTGTTAGATTCACAGTGCTGAGACAAACATGCTTTTTCAAACTTGGTATGCAGTCAAGGCCATTTCTGCTGGGAAAAGCTCATGTTGTTATGACTTGCTACTGTTCTCTGTGGAGCATGTTTTTAGAGCAGGGAGGCCCTGCATTCCTTGGGGCGGGGTGAAGCTCTCGATTGACCCAGCTGGCAACCGACGTCTGTTCCTCAACTGCGCAGGTGCAATTCCAGAAGGTTCGAGAATTAACTCCCCTTTGTGGAGTTCCTATATATGCAGAAACCCGGAGGGGGTCAGGTGAGACTTCAGCCAGAGAAGGACGCTCCGTCTGGCCTTCCTGTGAGTTGTGGCACTCTCGGCCTGGCTGCCCCCCGGAGTCTTCCAGCCGCTTCTGGAAGAGATGAGGACTTCAATTACGCTCACGGTGATGTATTTCTTTTGACTTCTTTACTTCTTCTGTGATCTATGTCCATATTAGTTTCATTAGTTATTTCTATGTACTTGTAATCTTTGAATAAATAGCCGTAAAGAGCTGATTATCTTCTAAAGAGTGCGTGGCTGTGAGTTATTGTGTCTGTCTGTTTATGGGTTGAAGTATTTGCTCTATAATTGCATTGGTGATTTATGGTTGTTCCGTGCACTTTTAGAAAAAGAGCAATACACATGGCACAATGGGAAGCTTGAGGACCAGACTTGGATAGACATTTGGTCTTGCACCCGATCTGCCTCATTCTGCATCACCAATCGAGAGTGCGCCCATAAACTGCTTCTAAAATGGTACTATCCACCACTCCGACTGCACCGCATTAATCAATCCTTAGACCCCCCATTGTTGGCGTCAATGTGGCTTCCCGGGTTCGTTTATACATATGTGGTGGTCGTGCCCAGTGGTGACGGAATTCTGGTCCCAATGCATCCTGGCCATCGCGGATATAACAAAGATCACGTTGCCCTTAGAACCAGAATCAATCTTACTGGGAGCCCCGATCCCAGGCTTATACCCATGATCTGGCAGGACGGCAACCCTACTGACTCAACTGCTATTAGCCGCCAAGATTATGGTAGCACGAACATGGAAATCTCTGGGAGGTCCACTGATAATCTTGTGGTGGCTAAAACTGTGGGGCATTTTTATTGCAGAGAAAATCATAGCAGCAAGTAGGGGCCTGCTTCACTGCTTCATGAACATCTGGTCACCACTGGTGGACTACAACGAGAGGTACCCAGCTCTAACACACAAGCCGCGGGCGATAGCAAACGCCCTGGCGGCCGAGCGCCTAGACCTGATATCGAGAGACGAGGAGAGTAGGGTGGAGGGATGGCCGAATGAATAGTGACTCATGAGCTTGATAAACAGCTAAGTATTGCTTGCTATAATGTACGTTCTCCAGTGTATCAACCAAAAATAAACACGTTTAAAAAAAAAACAGGGAATCCACAGAGTTGTTGTATTGGGGATTCAAAAACCAAATACACTGACTCCAGGTAGTCTTGTTGTACTCTTGGGTCAGGTCATTTTATAGCCGACCGGTTTCTGTGGTGAAGAGTGGTTGAACCACATTCATCAGGGCTTAGAATATGGGCCGGTGAGTAACAGCCCTCTTCATTACTGTTGCAGCGTTGTCTGCATTAATAATGTTCCTCTACCTGTGAGGGTGACAGGAGGGAGGGGGAGAAGAGAAAGAGGGAAATACCCAGATTACAATCTATGGTGTGGTAATTACATAACACATTGCACACATAGTAAAGGATGGAAGGGGAATCTTACCCTATCCATGTTGCTGGTTGCGCACGGAGGGGTAACAGGCGGCCTGAGACCTAGGGGCCAAGAGACAGTGTTTAATGTTGTCATGTTTTGTGCATAAACACAATAGCTTCGATGCATGCTAGTATCTATGTCATTTTGAGAAACCAGAGATCGCAGTTAAATACACTGCTGGAGTGGCCGCCGATGGCGTGCCCGCTCCTATATGCAAGTACACTTCGCGGGCAGGATCCGATCCAGCAGACCCGTCCGCGCACTCATCTCGAACGAGCAAGGGCTGTCTCCCGCTGGTCGGGGACAACACCTGCTGGGTCAGCAAGGGCGTTCGCAAGGGCTTACCTGCTGCTTGAGTCTGGGTCTGGCGGGCCGCGCGCAAAAGGTGCTTGATGCTGTGGCTCATCAGACCCTTCTGTTTATTGTTGCCATGGCGCCAGGGTGCGTCAACGGTGTGTGTTCCCAAAATGGCCGCCCCAGATGGAACAATGGTCCTCCATTTTGGGGTCAGGCCGAATTCGGATTGCATACCGCCGCCATGTGTGCAATGTTGCTCATGGGGGTGTGTATGGAACGCCTCATATGACATGGGCCAGAAGTGACAGTAAGTAGCATCATCTAGCTACAAATTAGTGTGTAGGGGGGGGGAAATCACAAGTCTGGCAGCATGAAAGGAGTGAATGACTTTACACAAGACATCTAGCATATAAATGTATAAACAACATATGAGTATGTGAACAACAAAGTAGAGTGAACACATCTCTTTGTTCATAGTATAGCCAATGTTTACCAACTCGTTGACTCATTCAAGCCAGTTTTGTCACTTTTTAAGCGAAAAATCCAAAGTTGCTCTCTTCTGAAGAGGAGGTCATGGATGTTGCCACCCCTCATAGGTACTTTTATCTTCTCAATGATAGACCATGTGAAGTCCGTTGGATTGTGCTTTAATTCAAGGAAATGTGTCACCATCGGGGCAGTGGTTTTTGCACTTCGTATACAAGACCTATGTTCGGCGAGGCGTGTTCTGATAGGTCTCATGGTCATGCCCACATATCGTTTATTGCAAGGACAGGTGATGACAATCTGTAACAGCAGCAACGTCATTTATGTCAAGTTCTTTTGTGTCCATGGGAAATGCCAACCGATGTCTATACTGGTTGATCTGGTGGTGCTGGAGCATGCGCTACATGACCCACATGGTGTGTGGCCAGTAGCAGGATGCTAGCCCCACAGTGTACTGAGTTTCGGTTTGATGTCCTTGTAGGAGTGCACCAAAGAGTCTCTCAAATGGTTTATGCCTTTCTATGGCAAATCTGGGGGTGTCCAGGCATGAGTCTCCAACATTCAATATAGGCCAAAGTTTTAAAACTTCCTTCTTGATTTTGTTTGTCAAAGGTGATAAACTGAGCACAGCCGTGATTTGGTTGTCGGATTCTTTTTGCTTGGCGTGATGTTCCAGGGTTTGCTCTCTGGGAATGTTCATAGCTCTTTTGGGGCTTGTTTAACTAGACGTTTTGGATAGCCCCTCCATCTCAATTTGGTGGCCAAAGCTGATGATTGGCGGTTGTAGTCTGTCAGTTGTGAGCAGTTCCTTCGATATCTGAGGAACTGTCCAAACAGTAGATTCTTTTTGAGACTGGCCAGATGGTAACTCTTGTATGTGAGTAATGAGTTTCTGTCTGTGGATTTGTTGAAGACAGTGCTCATGATGGTCTCATTCCTGACCTCCAATGTTAGGTCAAGGAAATGCACTGTGTTTTTGCTGTGGGTTTCAGAGAATCTCAAGAAAGGATTTTGATTATTAAGCCACACCATAAAAGCGGAGAGGTCTATTTCATTGCCTGTGAAAATCAGGAGCACGTCATCGATATACCTTGGCCAGAGTTTTATTCTGATCAGCCAAGGGTTGTTTGGGTCGTAGATCTTCTCTTCCTCAAAGTTGGCCACGTATAGATTAGTGAGGCTTGGAGCAAACATGGCGCCCATTGCTGTGCCGGATATTTGTTCATAATACATGTTGTTATAGATGAAGAAGTTCTTGGTCAATGCGATCTCCGCTAGTTGCATCACAAAGGTGACCGGGATCTTCATTGGTGGTTCTCTTTCTTGTAAGATCTTTTCTATGACTCTCAAAGTAGCCGTCTGGGGAATTCTTGTGTAGAGTGACTCGATGTCTAGGGTCACTAATAGGTCACAGGACGAGTCAAAGGGCCGTTCTTGTATGAGTTCTATGACTGCCGTTGTATCTTTGAGATACAATCTCATTTTGGTCACTTCTGGCTTGAGAAAGAAATCCACAAATTGGGACAGGGGTTCCAGAATGGAGCCTATTCCAGAGACAATGGGTCTTCCTGGTGGAGGAGTGATTCCTTTGTGTACTTTAGGGAGTGCGTAGAGGGCTGGCTTCCTAGGGGTCCTGGGGTTGAGAAAATCGTATTCTTTGTTACTGATAAATTCTTCAGCGCTAGCTTCTTCCAAGATGGGCAATATTAGTTGTCTGATTGATTCTGTGGGATCTGACCCGAGTTGTCTATAGCTTGAAGTGTCCTGCAAGAGACTTTGGACCATGAGGTTGTATGCTGAGGTGTCCATGATGACTATTGCTCCACCTTTGTCTGCAGGTTTTATGGTTATAGATTCATTATTTGCTAGTGATTGGAGTGCTAGTCTGTTCTTCTTGGAGAAGTTCTTGTAGCCAGGAACTAGATTGCCTTCTAGTGTATCAAGTTGTTTTAATAGAGCCTTTTCAAATGTAATGGATTCGGGAGAGATACCGTTCGGTGGAGGATAAAAGGTGGACTTGCCTCGTAGGTTGGTGACACCCTTCTCTCCTGTAGTGGTGGTGATGGAGCCAAAATATTGTTTTAACCAGATTTTTCTCACCAATTGAGCCACTTCTATTCGAGTCTGGAAAGGGTCATGGTCTGCCAATGGTACAAATGAGAGGCCTTTCTCAAGTAGGTCAATCTCGTCTATAGATATCGTGTATTTAGATAGATTCATGACAAGACTTTGCTGATGTTGGTCATGTCTCTCTAGTTCGCCTTCAAATGTGGGATCTACTCGGCTAGAAGTGTACTTGCACATAGGAGCGGGCACGCCATCGGCGGCCATTCCAGCAGTGTATTTAACTGTGATCTCTGGTTTCTCAAAATGACATAGATACTAGCATGCATCGAAGCTATTGTGTTTATGCACAAAACATGACGACATTAAACACTGTCTCTTGGCCCCTAGGTCTCAGGCCGCCTGTTACCCCTCCGTGCGCAACCAGCAACATGGATAGGGTAAGATTCCCTTTCCATCCTTTACTATGTGTGCAATGTGTTATGTAATAACCACACCATAGATTGTAATCTGGGTATTTCCCATGTTTCTCTTCTCCCCCTCCCCTCCTGTCACCCTCACAGGTAGAGGAACATTATTAATGCAGACAACGCTGCAACAGTAATGAAGAGGGCTGTTACTCACCGGCCCATATTCTAAGCCCTGATGAATGTGGTTCAACCACTCTTCACCACAGAAACCGGTCGGCTATAAAATGACCTGACCCAAGAGTACAACAAGACTACCTGGAGTCAGTGCATTTGGCTTTTGAATCCCCAATACAACAACTCTGTGGATTCCCTGTTTTTTAACGAAAATATTGAGAGAGAAAAATTGAGAAATTGCTTGAAGAATATTCCACCATTCTTCTTTTTCCTTGTTTTAACATTCTGCACCCGCTTAATAGAGAAAATCCATTAAAATTCTGGTTCTGTTCATCTAGAAAGCGGCAAACACATGATGCATTGTGGTCCAACATGTGTTTTTTAGCACAGCACAGTGCATTCACATACGCTTGTAAGTTTATTTAGAGTCACGTTGCTCTTTCAAAACTTTTACTCTAACAATGAAACTGTGGTTTCTTAAGTGTGAACATTGAACTGGGTAATCCACAGTAGGCAATCCCAAAACGGTCCTCGTTGTTATATATACAGTTTCTCTTTTTTAATAAACAGCAATTATATCTCTCCTGAGGATCCCTTGTGACATGAACAAGGGTGAAACACATGTAGAGAGTAGGAGCTTGTATATGGAATAAAAATACCAAAAATTTTGAAAAAGCAATCCAGTGTGAAGAAAATGTATTTGGCACTCGCTCATAAGAATCGAAATACCAAATGGGAAGTCGCAAGCGGATATGCATATAATTTGAAAAATAATTTAACTCTACCTATGGCAATCTAGGTAATGATGCAATACCACAGCTGACAAACCCTAATAACAAAAATAAGCTAATAAATTGGAATTCGCCGGGAGCAAAGTCCTGTATAGGTTGCTGAGAGTGTGTTTAAAGTATTCAACATACTAACTCGCATTGATCCTAGCATTCAAACAGTTGCAGCGACCCATGACACATGCACATAGAGGGCTAATATTGTCAGAACCCCCCCCACCCCCCGAGATCATCTCACTGTATGCGGACAATGCCATTCTTTTAATCCGCCAACCTGAGCTTAACCTCTCCCCAATACTGGAAGACGTTATTCGTTTTGGTAAGCTGTCAGGCCTCCAAGTAAACTGCACCAAATCTGTACTTTTCCCGCTGACCGAGGTCACCACCCCTCCCCCGGACCTCCAGGGATTTGCATGGGCACAGACAAAGATGGTAATCACTTGAGACCCGGCTACACTACACGATGCAAACTTAACAAACCTTGTCCGGAAGTGTGCTGCGAGTTGGACAAAACAGCTGATACTCTATCTGGCAGGTCCCTAAAATGGTGGTACTGCCTCAACTACTGTACAGATTCCTAAATGTCCCAATATGGTTGGGCCGAGAATTCTTTGCAACACTCGTTCAAACCATTAATGCTTTCCTCTGACACTCTGGTGCGGTCCATCTAAAACTGGCAACACCAACAGCCGCAGTGTCGAAAGTGCGACTCAGTGCTCCAAACTTCGAGGGGTACTGGATAGCTGCCCAAGCTCATTTTGCATCATTCTTGTTTATGCCTGCTGACCATCCCCTCCACGTTAAACTGGAGCGCCTCGCTGCAGATGGCTATGATATCCGCGCTCCATAGTCTTCCCCCCTGCGTTGCTAGATTTGAATCCTCCTCCTGTTGGCGCCACAGCCTGAGCTTTAACCAAGATGTGGAAACAAACTGGTGGTCTATTTCCGTTCCATGGTGACTTCCCCCTCTGTAACTTCCTACCTTAACTCCCCCTGTGTAGATACTGTAACAGTAGACCACTGGGCGGCAGCTGGACTGCTTACTATCCGGGACATATTTGAACAGGGTGCTTTCATCGAGTGGCCTGGTCTGCCGGGATCCCTAAGGGGTAGACCCGCTCGCAAGCTACAATATGCGGGCCTGCGACCCACACTAAAGATTGGACTCCCTGACTCTCCCACAAGATGACCCAATTCTATCAGAAATACTTAACACTGCAACCCTTAAGGGTAAGGTCTCCAGATTATTCACCGCATTCAGAGTAGGGTATCCTCACCGCTCACTAAACTCAGGGAATCTTGGGCCGGGGAACTGGGAATCGAGATATCTCCCGCTCACAGGCCATATCATTTAACTCTCATTTCAAACTAATCCAATTCAAGATTCTACACAGGCTCCATCATACGCCGATCAGACTACATCGTATGTCATGGGACCACCCACCTACATGCCCAAGATGTCATTCCGATGACACGGATTACAAGCATGTGCCATGGTCATGTCTGCAACTCACCCAGTTCTGGACTGAAGTATGTACATCACTCTCAGAAATGTTAGAGTGTATCATCACCCCGTCCCCACAGATTTTTTTTAATTTTTTTTTTTTAACGAACTTCGCACATTGACTTCAAGAGATTTGCGAGCCTGGGCTCCTACTGGGGAATTCGACCTAGATCGCCTGCACACGACCAGTGGCTCTGCGCTGTCACATGGGCTTCAGACACTGAGGAATGTTGGCTACTGCTACAACGGATAAGATCTAGACCAAGGAACATCTGGGGTCCCATCTGCCTATACATCTCCTACTTGTGTACCGACTCGGGAGACGAGACCGGCGAACCATGATCCCCTCTCCCCAAAATTGTTTAGTCAGTATGTATTGCTATCTCCATGACACATGTAGTTGCTAACTTCTATCTGTGCTCCTTTAATGATGTTCTGGATGATTCGCACTCTTAAATTTACACCATATGTGGACTCACTAATCTACCATGTACTGTTTGTTTTCCTGGTGCACTGCCAAGCTTAACAATACATTTTTTTTTTAAAATAATAATAATTACTCCTCGACCTGTGACTTGGAGTAACCTTGTTATCAAAAATGAAGCACAGTTAGCAGGATAGTTCTCACTGTCCCATTTATATGTTTGTTAGGGAGAATTCTCTGTTTAGGCTGAATTTCCTAACCTAGTGAGTCCCCCAGCAGCTTTGCTGGATTTCTGGAGTTTGTTTTTTTCCATCCTGCCAAGAGTGAGACTCTTTTTCTCCCACTCTTGGACATGTATGTGGGTAATTCCTTTGAATGTCAATGTGTTCTATGGGCTATTGGGTCTTTTACTCCATAGGGTCTCATATGTTTTTCTATGTGTTTTACACCGCACCCTACGTGCCGTAACACTGGGGCGTCCTAGCGGGCCTCCACCATAGACTCCATACCCGGGGACTGACTACTGTCTCCCCGGGCATGTAAAGTCACCATTGGCTTTACTAGACCTAAATTTACTAACAGAACTAGTACAAACCATCTTATTGTGGACGTACTAGTAGGGGTAATTTGATTACTCCTGGATCTGTTATTCGAGGGGGCACTGTCCCGTCCCCCCTCGTCGAGTTTTCGCTGGTGGCAGTGGAAACTACTTGTTATGTTCGACCCCGAACATAACCCTATGGGATTCGTCCCATTGTTGGAGATTGATACTTTTTCTCGTTAATCTCTAACGTACCACTGATCTACTTATCTTAAATAAGTTTATCGGATGGTATTTTCTGCCCGAACTCGGTTTGTAAAATGGCGTCTGTGTTCGTCTCTGTGACTCCTAAACCAAAGGTCGAGCCCTTTGTTCCACTTTTGGCGGGCTCTGTACAGAGACCCTCCAAAGTGGTGCCATTCTGTCTGGGTTACCATAGAGGTGTGGGAGGGGGTTTAGGCACCCTGGACCGAGTTGCCTTGCCAACTCCGGTCGCACTCTGGAGTGATTGGCCCAAGTGGTGAGCCTCCCCGCTCACCACTTAGCATGTGTTGATTGACAGCTAGGCTGAATGAATGGGGGTTTTCTGCATAAAAGCAGGGCTTTTGGACTGGATCTTCAGAAGTCGCCACAGGACCTAAGAATCCGACGAGGGTAACGCTGAGCCGACCTGCACGACGACACCTCCGGTGGAGCCCTGCGGAACCGACTCACCACTTCCCGACGACAGAGGAGATCTCCCTGCCGGAGAGTCTCTTCCCTGGCTGGTGGGAACAACCAGTCCCCTTTGCTTTTTATTCGCCTCAGGACGCAGTGGTCGAATTGCCGTGCAGAGCACCTCGGCAACCGGATAGCCACTACCCCTGTACCGCGACCAAAAGGTGGTGCCTTGTGACGGAGCACTCCGCGGCTGGTCTCTTCCCTGGTGGTGCACCGGACTTCACTTTTCTTCGACAACGAGATCATCTCTACTCTTGGCAAAGACCCGACGTGCATCCACCACCAGGAACAACTGCCCCCGCCGGAGCTGCCCTCCACAACAAGGTACCGTGTCCGCCTGGCTTCCCTTTCGATCGGTTCGAGTGAGGTGTCTTAATCCTCTCCTTTCCGTTGGGTCGCCTCCAAGCTTTCTCATGTATTTTCTGAACTAGTTCAATCTGCCGATAACAATTTGCTACAAAGACTCGAACACATTTCCACTAAGAGACTTTTGGGATACATCGCCTTGCCTCTCTCCGAGTGGGCCTGGCCTCTGAACTTTATGATGTATTGTGGTTGTTGCCTTCTTGTCTTGCATTTTTTCAGCAAAGTATTGAACTGTGTTGATTTCGTAACCTGCCTATTTTTCTCTCCCGTCCTAACTAATATTAGAGTGCCATCTAGGTTGAGGCATACACCTCTGTCTGTAAATAAGTGGTGCCGGAAAAACCTAGACTTGTCGACATATTGCTAGGGGGATTGATCGTTTCTTCTTCATAGAGTAATTGTGATTGATTTGTTTGCCGTGATAGTGCCATAGTGTTTTTGATAGATGTTTCGTTATAAATAAATACCTTAATATCTTTACACTGAGTCTCGTTGCGTGTTTGCTTGTCTTACTGTGAAGAATTGCCCTATCTTGTATACTCCACATACTGCTTAACTCTTCTTGAGAGAAGTCTGACTGCTCAGCCACAGCTACCAACAGTGAATCTGTGTGGTGCAGACTGCTACCAAGTGGGTTTACTGCCAAACACCTGTAGTCCTAAATCTTTTGCAGTGGTCCCAGAGGGAACTGCACAGGTTTCCGCCTAACAATGTTTAGATGAAAATACCATTTTATTTTACTTCTCTGCACAGGATTTCTTTTGCTCCTGGGGAACGCAAAATAATGTCCATAATTTTGAAAGATAAGCATTACATGGCATGCTTACACTTTTGCTTTGCAGCCAATCCGCAAAGTCTTCAGTTTCCCCCCACCGGTTTTATGTGGTGCACTCGGCATTCACGCTCAATAAGTAAACAATAAAGGGACATTTGGGCATACTAAAATGTACCTTCATGTTTTGTGGTTTCTATTATCCATAAAGTACGTTTACCAAGGCCTCGAACAAGTGGAAAATGTGTTGAATGCTATTATAATTCATGCATCAGTTGCATGCACTTCATACATTGCCGAGTAAATAGCAAAAGGGCCAGATTTACAAGTCTTCCCGAGACAACTAACCCCCATGAATAATGCCAAATCCCGTCGCTCACAAGAGCATTAGCACATGCCATAGCTTTAGATTTCCCACCAAATGCTAAACTGACACACCCTATGATCAATGCATGTTGCGGGGGAAATAATCCAAGATGACCAGTTCAAATGGCATTCTTCCAAAAATCCAACCACTCACCCTTCCCCTCAGTACGTCGCTAGAAACTCTGCTTCCCGTACACAAAACAGTGTATGGAGGATATTTACTTTCCAAGAAAAACACTCTAGCCGACAGGTGGGATGGGTTTTAAGTTATACTCCGAGACCGCAACAGTGCTTATTTTGCACTGTAGAAAAACATGTTAACATAATCCACGAGATGAGGTCCACGACCAAATGCCCAGGCTGAGTTATTCCCCAAAATAAGGGGTTCTGGATTTTTTAAAATTTTTATTTGGCAAATATATTTGCGAGGAAGTCAAATATCTTCCAGGGTTATCATACGGATGGAAATCCAGGTATCTTCGTTTTGGGGACTAGATAGAGACGTTAGCTTCTTAAAAGAAAGGACTTGGTCCCCTCTTGCTAAACTTTCCCTCACGTCTCAACTGAATTCCGACTTGTTTCTTCTGATGGAGGCTGGGATTCACCCCAAGTGCTCTCCTTCCTACATATCCATATGATCAGGAATCCAGTCGATCCCATGGCCACAAGTTGCTTTTTATTTAGCAAAAAGACCATGTTCCACCCAGAGCGCAAATATTAAAGTCAGCAAGGTACCAGACAGGCATAAAAAAGTCACTCAGACTCAACGCTTTATGTGCACACAGCACACCATTTCTTACTCGCCAAGAGTCAAATATCACTCGCCAGTGGCGAGTGCACATTTTTGACTCTGTTCCACCCCTCAGGGGCTTCTCTTCGCCCACAAATTGTGGGGCTCTTCTACTACAAATTGTGCCCTTCTACTGCAATTTTCACTGATTTTACTGCACCTGATCTATGGACAGAGGGGAATTGCTGGGGGTGGAGGGGATATAGACCCAGGTCTTTTGGTTGAAGCCCCGGATTGAATCTCAGGGGCTACAACCAAAAGGCTACCTAGCCCGAGATTAGTTTAGCACCAGATATTTCCAGACCTAGCAACACCCCTGTCTGTGGAACTAAAATGGCGAGTTTTTATTTTTATTTTCTTTTACTTAAAGAACGCATTAGCCAAAACAAATTCCCTGATGTGGGGTCAACCACCAGTCAAATTGTTTTTTAAAGAATTGCATTTTTTGTAATATATATTAAATCAGCAGATCAGTTTTTATTAAAACGATCAATATACAATGCACATGAGCTAATATTCTGTACAGGTTTGGCTTTTTTGAAAAAAATCATGTTGGATGGATTTTTGACCAAAAATTGAAAAGGCACGTTTTCGGAAACAGATGTTTACCCCTCACAAATATCTGGTGCAAATCATTCCAGGATTGTATCCCCTGCAGTTTGTTTCTCGGTTTGTAAATTAAGCATAAGTATGGGGGGCGAAGGGATTTCTGGGAACACTTTATTGCGACAGATATGTGGCGCACTTGCAATAGTTCCACGTCTGAGAGTTGCCACATTACCTCTGGCTCATTGCCAATTTATTACAGGCACCACTCGAAAATAACTGGGGGCATCGGGCATGTCAACAAACGTGACACATTCCATTCTGCAGATCTTAGCATTGTGGGACGTGTAGGTCTGGATTGCTAATGGCAAACACGGAACAAGTCCAAGAATGCCAAGTGGGAAATAACGGACTAACATTGCCTGTATTCAACACATTGGTATTTTCATACAGTCAGTGCAGAAATACCAGCCGAAGAAGAAGTCGTGGCCCTTTTGGACTTGCGGATTTCAAATGGGAAATGCAGGACTAGTCCTACAAGTCCAGAATGCAAAACAAAAATAAAAAAAACCCACAAAAACACACACTCCCACAGACACACACAGGACTAGAATCCCCTGAACGAAACATGATTGTACATGCACCTAACTACACAAGCCTCAATATCAGGTGGGAAAAACCACGGTAATCCGAGGGGAGGGGGGCATTAAACATTTGATGATTTCAAAATAGATTTTAAACATCGAGCGGTTTAAGTCAAAAATAGCCCTACCAGCCTATCATGGCATGTTTTGCTTACTGCAATAAACCAGAGCAACTGCCACCGTAACCCCCCAACCCCAAAAGTTCTTCTTTTTTCCTAATAGCCATACGCGGATTAGATTTTCGGGGCCGAGGCACGAAGGAAAAAGTTTAGGTAATGCTATTTAGTTTAAAAGTGAACTTTGATATATATCACAGAACATATAGTACCAAGAGAGGAATACGTGCGCGAGCAAAATCCTCAACATACCTGGATAAGTTTCTCATAGTCCATTTTGAAACCCAGCATCCACAAGTTGCCCAGGAGAGGCAAAGGGACAGGACCCGGAGGAAGCTTTGAAATCGCACGCCGAAACCTCAGTAGGCCCCACACCAGCAGAAAGACGGCGAGCCCCAAGAGAGCCAACATGTTTGCAAGGGTCCCCTCCGCTCCGTCTTCCAGTACAAAAAAAAAAAAGCCCACTGCCGTTTACCGAACTAAAACCACGGTGGTGACCAGCCCCAATAACGCCTGACAGAGGACTTACTGCGTCCTTCTCTCTGCCAAACCCACTATTAACTCTCTCTGCTCAGTATCCAGTAAGGAATAATGCCCAAATTGACCAGTACACTAGCTCAAGCGCATGCTTCCCTTTCACCTTCAACAGGGAAAACTTTAATACACAATTGCTTGCAGCAGGGGAAGGCGCGCAATGCCACTGACCTGGCCGGGCTGCAGCAGCGAAATTTGAGCTGAGGGCGGGGTTTTTTGTTACTCAGAGAGTGGAGAGAAGAGTTTCCTAATACCGGTGTTGTATGCTATCCTGCATCCCCATGGTAGCTTGTGGGAGGTTGTGTTCGGCAATCTCCGCAGCCACGCTCACTTGAATACCCCACCCACAGATGGCTACAGCCATAGAAACAGCCTAAAAATGAAAAATGAGAAAATACAGCGGCATGGCCCGCCCTCCAACAGCTCACTTCCTGGGATTGGCCAGTGATGTCTTTGTAGCTCAGCCTCTGCCCATTCCTGTCATCGATAGGGGATGCAGAATATCACAAAAAGGGCAGGCGCAGGAAAGCTGCTAACAGTTCAAAGGATCAGAAACATGGGATGCTTTTTGTTTCTTCACAGTGTCACAGCCCCTCTGAGACACACCGTCTGCATAATAAACCCACCAACACGTTTATTTTTCTTTTGTCATTGGCATTCGAGACTTGCTTATTCATAGTGGTGAATTTCCAACTGAAAGACCACCAGTCACCTTGCAAATCTGTTACAGTTAAAGTGAGCAACACAATAAAGCATCCTTTTAAATTGTGTTCACACCAATAGCTTGATATCCTAAAACGTAAAGTGTGCTTTCATGTCCTTAGCTGAATGTTCTTAAAACCATATGTAACAACACTGGAAGTTTGTGACAAATCTCCAAACCAAAATGAGTTTTTTTAGCCTCTTTTATTGTGTCTTAAAGCGCTGAAAATAAAATGAGTACATAGATATTTTGCCTTTTGCATCTTATAGTTTTCCATTCAGGATGTGGAAAATAAAGATACACTGATATTATTGTGGCCCAACATGCTGCTGCTATAAGTATTTAGATGTTGTCATGATGCTTTACTATGCAATTTGTGGATTTTGCAATTAAACTCTATAGGACAGTATTATTGTAGGTCTTGACACCCAAAACTTAAATATTTGTTCCAAGTAAAGCGTGGAAGAAGATGGCCATGCCCACATTGCAGAGTGGGTTAAAATCCCTGCTTCGCTGTTTAGCGTAAGTGTGTGATCCTGGGCAAATAATGCAATCTCACAATGGGCCTCATTGCAAGTCCGGCGGTAACCCTGCCGGTGCTACCAGCGGGTTGCCGCCGGACTTGCAATATTTAGTGGCACCTGGCTTGCCGGAAACACCAGGGGATTACAACCCCAGTGTTCCAGGAAGTCAGGCGCCGGTAAATCCCCATTCCTATTGAGTCCGATAGACTCAATGGGAATGGGGATGACGGAAGCACGGGCACTGTTAATAACGGTGCCGGTGCTTCCGTGAAAGCATAGCATAGCGGGCGGGACGGCACCAGCCCTCAGACTCGTAGTGTGCCGGTCTGGTAACAACGGTGCCGGTAGGCTTCCCAGCACCATTGTTACAGGACCGAAACACTCTTAATGAGGCTCACTGACTTCAACTGCAAAAATTGGAGTGCTCATAACTGATTACGTTTACACCCTTACAATAGGACAGTTTTAATAAGTGTAGGGAAACATTATTGTACCCTGGTGCTCCTCTGCTAGTGGCTCCAATATGCTCACATAGAATTGCATTATTGCTGCACTGGCCCTCCGCCAGTCACATATAACTTGATTTGACAGGCAGACAGTCTCGCCATCCTGTCTGTGCACCAGAGATTCAAGTATAGGGGACTAACTGTGGTAGAACCAACATTACATTTTCTCCCCTGTTGCTCCCAGCCACTGAAGTTGTTTGGGCTGTCCAGAGTACTGTCCCACACTCTTCTATGTCTTGTTATGCTATGATACTGAGCCTCTAAGAGTTGGACGAGACATTGAGAGCAAAAGTGCCAGGAATAGCCCTTCAAAAAGACCAGTGCGCAGGACTAGAACATTACATCCGCACATAATACCTTTACTTAAACTCTGCAAGCTAGTCTTGGAGGAAAGATAGGGGAACCAAGCAAGCTCTGCAAAAACACAATCTACTGCTAAACGTCCACATCCAGGTCAATGAAACAGTTGTATTTAGCTCAGTATGTACATGTGTATTTATAAACCAGTTATGAACTTATGGTTTTAGGACCGTACAGCTGTATAGCCCTGGTGCGTAGCTGCTAGGTTCTTCCTAGCCATGTTTGCTATATACTTTGCTAGTAAGCAACAAGGACAGCACATTGGCCGAGAATCAGGGACGGCGGCAGGGCCTTTCAACTCTTTCAAATGAAAGTGGCCTCGAGCCTCAGGGGACCCCCAACAACAGTCCCCATATTGCCACTCAGCAGTGTATTAACACAGCAATATATTCCTTTATTTATTGCTCACTTTCTGGGTCTCACAGTGTGTGCTTTGCAGTACTCACCTTACAAGCTGCTGCTGGAGCCCCATTGAGGAAAACAGAAATATTATCACCTACTTTCAACACTGTTTCCTCCACGTCACCTACTTTCTTATGAAGAAGGATCATTCACAACTATTCAGCGGTCATTCAGTGTTTCAGCTCCCTGCTGGCTCGTGATAATTGGCAGCTATTAACCTTATCTTTATCTCCATTATAATGTATGCCCTCCACCCCCACAGGAGCCTCAGACTCCTTTCTGCTCTAAGCAAGGGGAGCCCCCAACCATCATGTTGAAATGGTCCCCCACACATCTTCACCCGGGCCTGCAGAGAATATTCCATTATGTTTAGAGAGGACATTTTATCAGACCTATGTGCCCCACTACATCGAAACAATTTTGCCCTTGCAAATCATGGCCCATACCACACGTCACAATTTTGATAGTGGAGGTGCAAGATATCATGGCCTGAACGCACCTATGATAATTCGCATCCCCTGTCTCCGGGGGTTAACTCACAATGACACAAGTGGTCATCCTGTTTTATGTTTAATCTGGTCCCAACCAATGTAGAGGCACCATCTAACCCCTCCCTGGACACCCCCATACCTTTTGATTGCGGGGGGTACAAGATAGCATGGCCTGATTGCACCTATGGTAATTTGCAAACCCTATTTCTCTTGGGGTAATTCACACTAACACAAGTGGTCATCCTGTTTTATATTTACTCAGGTCCCAACCAGTGTATCGGCACCATCTATCACCTCCCTGGACACCCCTATACCTTTTCATTGTGGGGGTGCATGATTTCATGGCCAGACCACACCTATGGTAATTCACATACCCTGTTTTTCTAGGGTTAACTCACACTGACACAAGTGGTGATCCTGTTGTACGTTTACTCTGGTCCCAAATGATGTAAGAGAACAATCTAGCCCCTCCCTAGATACCTCCATACCTTTTGATTGTGGGGGTGCAAGATATCATGGCCTGTACACACCTATGGTAACTCGCATCCACTGTCTCCCTGGGGTTAACTCACAATGACACAAGTGGTCATCCTGTTTTATGTTTATCTGGTTTCAATCAATGTGGAGGCTCCATCTAGCCCCTCGTTTGATACCCCCATACGGTTTGTGGGGGGTGCAAAGATATCATGGCCTGATTACACCTATGGTAACTCGCATCCCCTGTCTCCCTGGGGTTAACTCACACTAACACAAGTGTTCATCCTGTTTTATGTTTACTCTGGTCCCAACTAATGTATCAGCACCATGTATCTCATCCCTGGACACCCCCATGCCTTTTCATTGTGGGGGTGCATAATATCATGGCCTGAGCACACCTACAGTAATTAACATCCCCTGTTTCCCTGGGTTTAACTCACAATGACTCAAGTGGCCATCCTGTTTTATGTTTAATCTGGTCCCAACCAATGTAGTGGCACCATCTAAGCCCTCCCTGTACACCCCCATACTTTTGATTGTGGTGGGTGCAATATATCATGGACTGAACACACCTATGGTAAATCGCATCCCCTGCCTCCCTGGGGTTAACTCACACTAACACAAGTGGTCATCCTGTTTTATGTTTAATCTGGTCCCAACCAATGTAGAGTCACCATCTAACTCCACCCTGGACACCCCATACATTTTGATTGTGGGGGTGCAACATATCATGGCCTGAACGCAAGCTATGGTAATTCGCATCCCCTGCCTCCCTGGGATTAACTCACACTAAAACAAGTCGTCAACCTATTTTATGTTTAATCTGGTCCCAACCGAAGTAGAGGTACCATCTAGCCCCTCCTTGGGCACCCCATACAATTTGATTGTGGGGGTGCAAGATATCATGGCCTGATTGCACCTATGGTAATTTGCATCCCGTAATTCTCTTGCAGTAATTCACACTAACACAAGTGGTCATCCTGTTTCTATATTTACTCAGGTCCCAACCAATGTATCAGCACCATCTATCTCCTCCCTGGACACCCACATACCTTTTCATTGTGTCGGTGCATGACTTTATGGCCTGAGCACACCTATTGTAATTCACATACCCTGTTTTTCGTGGCATAATTCACAGTAACAAGTGGTTATCCTATTTTAAATTTACTCTGGTTCCTCTTAAGCGATGTATATGCATCCTCTAGCCCCTTCCTAGATGCCCCAAAACCTTTTGATCAGTGAGGTGCACAGAAGGTTGAACCAAGTGCTGAATAATCTGTGGATGACCTGCGTACACTCTGTGTGGGAGTGGTAACCAGTGACCCCAGAGGGAGCTGTGATTGTGAGTGTATGTGAGATGAGCAGTAGTGCTGTGGTGTGCAGGATGTATAAGAGGGGTAGGTGAAGAGTGTAGATGTCGAAGGAGTAGAGGGGGTTGAAGTGGAAATGAGAGGTGAGTGGTAGAGTGAGGGAGTAGGGAGTTGTAGAGGGGCATATACAGTGCTGGAGACTGTCATAGGTGAAGAAGGGGAGTATGAGAGATAAAAGAATGAGGAGTGTGAGAAAATTGAATGGACAGAGGAGGAAAGAGGTGGAAGGAGATAGGGAAAAGGGAGAGAGTCAGAGGAGAGAATGGAAAGTGTGGGTAGTAAGAGAAGGTGGGAGGGTAGGGGGTAAGAATTGAGAGAGGTCGAAGACAAAAGTAGAGAGTAAGATCATGGAACGGAGTGAAAGAGTGAGAGGGAGCGAGTATGGCTACCCAGTTCTATTTTTATGCAAAACACATTTCAATGGATTGCTTTTCTCCCGCAGATTCCTCATCAGATAGATATCCATTCCAGTGTGTGAGAAGGGGCCCGGAGTGGAGGGGGTGCCGGGAGGGGTAGCGGGACTCCGCGGGATCGCGGCAATGAGCCGCGACACAGAAAACGCAGCCCCGTCCCACCCGTTCTCCCCGGGACTCTACGGGATCGCGGCAACAGGCCGCGATATGAAAAGAGTGACCCCCCCCGCCCCGCCTTACCTGAATCCGCCAAGGGTAACGCCGCGGCTTGCAGCCCGGGAGCCGAGTTGGTGATGGCGAACCCGCGGGAAACACGGGCAGTCACGGAGAGCCGGCCCACACGGCCCGCCGAGCGTCTCTCCCCGCCAGGAAGGGAGAGAAGGGAGAGACGGCTTGCTCGGCGGGGCGGTCCGCTCTGGAACGGCCACAGTAATAAACACACATGGCAAGAGGGAGAGACTTCAAAATGGGGGAGGGATTCACGGGATGGAGTTTCCTGGGAGCGGGACTCTTCTGGCAGGCAGCAGAATCAGCCACTCTGGGAAACCACGGCAGCCTTTAAAGGAGGCGGGACATGGCAATACCAGCCAATGAGAAGTCTGATTGACAGGGAAGCTTTCCATTGGGGGGGAAGCAAGTCACTCACATCATATAAAAGCCCGGGAACTAATCCAGCGTTTGTTGTTGATTTTCCTAGTCATACGAAGAGGACGAGGAGAGAAGGAACAACTGGTGGGCCTATCCGGACAACAAGGAGACTTAGGAGGGCTTAAATCCTGTACCTGGAAGACTGCCTAAGAGTGGAGTAACTCTCAAGGAGTTCGTGGACTATATTTTCATTAGTTTAAAATCACATGAATAAAGTATAATTTCAGCAACCCAAACCTGGTCCGGGTCTTGATTCCTACATTGGCGACGAAGGTGGGATTAGCGACAACGCGATGGAGACCCTAATTAAAACCCTGACGGATGGCCAACAGCAGTTGCAGCAATTAATACAGCTGCAAACACAACAGGCAGTGGCTGATCGCCAGGCGTTCCAGCAAGCCATCCAGTTACAGGGCACCCTACAGACCACGGCCCAGGACAAACAACATGAGAACATTATCAGGCTCACAGATGCAGTAACCAGCACGAGGAACCAACCCATGGTGCCGTCCACCCTGCTCCAGAAGTATAAGGAGGGAGAGGATCCAGCCTTTTTCTTCACAAGTTTTGAGAGGATTGCAAGAAATGCACAATGGCCGCCTGAACGCTGGGGACAGTATGTGGCTCCCTTGTTATCTGGGGTAATGCAGGGTGCATATCAGGCGGTGAACCCCAATGGTATCACTCCATATGGGGAAATTAAAGCAGCTGTACTGGACCGTCTAGGCCTGGATGAGGAGGCCTATCGCCTTCAGCTAAGGGACACCAAGTTAAGAAACGGAGAGAGTCCCAGGCAGTTATATTACCGCATTAAAGATCTGACGGAGAAGTGGATGCAATCCCCTACACCAGCCAACCAACCCCTCCTAGATAAAATAATCCTGGAACAGTTCATAGAAGCCTTGCCGAGCCCAATGCAAAGATGGGTTAGGCAACACCACAGGCCTACATTGGCGGAAGCCGTGGACATTGCATCGGCTTATCAAAAGGCCGGGTACAGTCGCTTCCCCTCAACAAGTATACCAGGAAGGATGACGTCGCCGAACTTTGAACATCAGATACAAAAAAGGCCCAAAAGTGGCACACACCAGATGGAGGCAACCGGAGGAGGTCGCCAGGAAACTAGAAGAAAGGAAGACTGGATACGAGGAGAGACAGCCACCCATAATCCCGGGAGTTCGACAACCCCAGTGCTTTGAGTGTGGTGAATGGGGTCACATTGCCCGGTTTTGCCCCAGAAGGAAGACCACAGAACCTATGGAAATTGGCTACATGAAGCCACACCCGGAAGTACGTAACCCTGGTCCATACATAGTGGATATAAGAGTGGATGGACGACCGACCCGGGCGCTGCTGGATAGCAGAAGTCGACAAACAGCCATATCTCCCACCGTGAGTAATAACCCTAATTTACCTAACATTTCTATACCGATAAAGTGTATACATGGGGACATTAAAACATACCCGATGAGAGAGGTACAGATAGAGGTGAACCATGAAACCACCCAATTAAAGGCTGCCGTCCTTCCTACACTACCCACCCCAGTGGTCCTGGGAACTGACCTACCCCACTTTAGTAAAGCACTGGATGAAGAAAGAGCAAAGAGCAACAGAACCTCGAACATAGGTGACTCTAGAAACCCCCCCGGACATAAAAGACGGAATAGACTAGAGTGGTGCCAAGCCAGTTACATGACCCGACCCATTAACTGGCAACCCGAGGATCATGAGGACTCCCTGAGGGGGGAAACCCTAACTGATCCCACCCTTCGGGTAGCCCGTGAGAGAGCGGCCAATGAGAATGATCCAGACGTAACAAAAGGACCTGGCTTCCTGTTCCGTCATGGACTATTGTACAGAAAATATAAGGCGGACGATGGGACTGTAAAGGAACAATTGATATTACCAAAACCCCATAGAATGGTCATAATGCAACTGGCACACAACCACCCCTGCGGCGGACATATGGCCTCCCTGAAAACGCAGCAGAACATACTGAAACGGTTCTACTGGCCAGGCATATACGGTGAAGTATCCCAGTTCTGTAAGGCGTGTCCCACTTGCCAGCTAACAAGTGGCTTCTTACCAGCAAAAGCCCCTTTGCAGAAAATGCCCCTTATTAACGTTCCTTTCCAGCGGATAGGCATGGACATCGTTGGACCAATAGAACCCGCATCCCGTGGATACAAGTATCTACTAGTCATTGTTGACTATGCTACGCGGTATCCAGAGGCTTTTCCCTTGAAGGGAACATCAGCCCGACAACTATGCGACCAGCTCATTCCCTTCTTCGCAAGAGTGGGCTTACCCTCGGAGTTATCACAGACCAAGGGACCAATTTTATGTCCACCTTACTTCGGCAGGTATGCGAAAGACTGCAGATACATCAGTTACGCACCTCGGTATACCATCCCCAGACCGATGGCCTTGTCGAAAGGTACAACAAAACGATCAAGAAAATGATACGGAGAGTGACCGGGTCCGATGGGAAGAACTGGGACCGCATATTGCCCTTGGTCTTGATGGTATTACGCGACACCCCACAGTCGTCTACCGGCTTTTCTCCATTCGAGCTCCTTTTCGGAAGACAACCCCGAACCATCTTGGACCTTGGAAAAGAAGAATGGGAGACTTCGGATGAGATCACTTTAACAGAGTACACCGAAGAGTTGAAGGAACATTTGACAGCACTCCGCTCGATGGCCGAGACGAATCTGGGACAAGCACAGACAAACCAGGAGAAAAACTATAACAAAGGAAGTCGGATGAGAACTTTCAGAGTGGGAGACCAAGTACTAATCTTACTACCCACCAGTACTAACAAGCTATTGGCCAGATAGAGAGGTCCTTATGAAGTTAAGGAGGTACTCAGCCCTGTGACATATCGGATCCACCAACCCGATCGTGCCACACCAGACAAGGTATACCATGTGAACCTGCTAAAAGCATGGAACGCGCCTGTATTGGTAGCCACAATGGATGCCGGTGAGGATACCTCAGAACAAAACGTGAATCATGAACAGGGCAAGCTAGAAGACGTGCAATGGGGAACCATCTTGACTCCTTCCATGAAGTCAGAACTTTTGACCAGACTGTCTCCCTTTGGAGAAGCGTTCTCGGCCTTACCAGGGAGGACCAATTTAATCGAACACGAGATCAAAACCGATCCCGGACAAATTGTTAGACTAAGACCCTATCGTATTCCAGAAGCACGAAGGATGGTTATCCGAAACGAAGTAGAAGAGATGCTCCGTATGGATATAATTGAACCCTCAAACAGCCCACGGTCATCCCCGATAGTGTTGGTACCAAAGCCCGATGGTACGATTAGATTTTGTATGGACTACCGACAATTAAATACGATCTCCAATTATGAAGCATATCCTATGCCACGAATGGACGAACTGTTGGAAACGCTTGGATCCGCCAACTTCCTAAGCACGCTCGACCTAACTAAGGGTTATTGGCAGATTCCCTTGAAATCCACGGACCGGGAGAAGACTGCCTTTACCACTCCCCAAGGTCTATACCAATTTAAGGTTTTGCCATTCGGGCTACACGGTGCACCAGCCACCTTCCAGAGACTGATGGATGTCATACTACGTCCCCATGAGAGTTATGCTGCGGCTTACTTAGACGACATCGTCGTGTATAGCACGACCTGGACAGAACATGTACGCCACTTGGAACAGGTGGTGTCTGAGTTGTTTAAAGCAGGCCTACACATCAATCCGAAGAAAACAGTGATAGGGGCACACGAGACGAAATATCTGGGACACTTGGTAGGCGGAGGCACGATACGACCGCAATTCTCGAAAATCCAGGCCATCCACGAGATTCCTACTCCATCCACAAAGAAACAGATCCGTGCCTTTTTGGGTTTCATAGGCTACTACCGTAGATTTATCCCAGATTTCTCCTCGGTGGCAGCTCCACTAACTGACGCTTTAAGGAACAAAGGGTCTCCCGATTTGACCAAGAACACCGCTGCTTTGGAAGCCATCGATGTCCTAAAGCAGAGGATCACCTCAAATCCAATTCTTCCGTGCCCCGACTTCCATAGACAATTTTTTCTTCAGACGGATGCGTCGAATCAGGGGCTGGGAGCAGTTCTTTCACAGAACAAGGGGGTGAACTTCAACCCGTCTGTTTCGTGAGCAGGAAGCTCGTACCTCACGAGGAGGCCTATTTCACTATTGAGAAGGAGTGTTTGGCCATCAAATGGGCGGTAGAGACCCTCAGGTATTATCTCTTGGGTCGCTGCTTTACATTGTATACCGACCATGCCCCCTTACAGTGGCTCGCAAGGCATAAAGATACCAACCAGCGGGTACTCAGATCGTTCCTGTCTCTTCAACCTTTCGATTTTCTTACCTTACACAGACCTGCGGGTTTCCAGCTAGTGGCTGACTATCTATCCCGGAATGCTCCCTTGCCCGATCGGCCAGGGTTTGTGATGGCGAGATGTGATAAGGGGCCCGGAGTGGAGGGGGTGCCGTGAGGGGTAGCGGGACTCCACGGGATCGCGGCAAGGAGCCGCGACACAGAAAACGCAGCCCCGTCCCACCCGTTCTCCCCGGGACTCTACGGGATCGCGGCAACAGGCCGCGATATGAAAAGAGCGACCCCTCCCGCCCCGCCTTACCTGAATCCGCCAAGGGTAACGCCGCGCGGCTTGCAGCCCGGGAGCCGAGTTGGTGATTGGCGAACCCGCGGGAAACACGGGCAGTCACGGAGAGCCGGCCCACACGGCCCGCCGAGCGTCTCTCCCTGCCAGGAAGGGAGAGAAGGGAGAGAACGGCTTGCTCGGCGGGGCGGTCTGCTCTGGAACGGGCCACAGTAATAAACACACACATGGCAAGAGGGAGAGACTTCAAAAGGGGGGAGGGATTCACGGGATGGAGTTTCCTGGGGGCCGGACTCTTCTGGCAGGCAGCAGAATCAGCCTCTCTGGGAAACCACGGCAGCCTTTAAAGGAGGCGGGACATGGCAATACCAGACAATGAGAAGTCTGATTGACAGGGAAGCTTTCCATTGGGGGGAAGCAAGTCACTCACATCATATAAAAGCCCGGGAACTAATCCAGCGTTTGTTGGTGATTTTCCTAGTCATACGAAGAGGACGAGGAGAGAAGGAACAACTGGTGGGCCTATCCGGACAACAAGGAGACTTAGGAGGGTTTAAATCCTGTACCTGGAAGACTGCCTAAGAGTGGAGTAACTCTCAAGGAGTTCATGGACTATATTTTCATTAGTTTAAAATCACATGAATAAAATATAATTTCAGCAACCCAAACCTGGTCCGGGTCTTGATTCCTACACAGGGACAGCTGCTCGCCAAATTTTTGAAATGGGGCGTTAGTGTACCTCGACTCGCCCGTCGATCCCTCTTGACTCGATGTGGTCGTTGACGACTCCAGATGTAATGTTGGTCACCCTACATATACCGCGTCACTATGCCCCTGTCCCTCAGTTTCTTTTTTCCACACGCTCAGCATGCTGCTCATCGGTACAACTCACTTTCTCTCAGAGAAATATTATTTTCAACCTACGAATTTTCATCTTATTCAATGCGGTTTCAACATTATGTCGCTCCCAAGGTGTCAGGTTTCAAGCGGTGCAAGGACTGTCGTTCCAAGATGTCCATTAACGACCCACACAGTGTCTGTGTGTGGTTCCTCGGCATTGGTCACGTCAATGAGGACTGCGGTTCTTGCATGAAGATGAACCCGAAATCACTGCGAAGAGGGCTACGAAACTCGCATTAGGTTCACCCCCGTCAAAGTCTCCGTCCTGCTTGACCGCCTGGTCGTCGAAGCTCAATACGGAGGGGCCCACTCTGGCAAAGGATATTAGGAACCATAAAGCGACCAAAAAGTGATCACATTTGCGCAGTCATTCCTCGTTCTCCTCTTCCTGTAAAAAGAAATGCTGCCATCGACAAATGTACGATTCTGGTTCCTCTGACGTACGCGTTAAATCAGCTTCAGGGCCTACATCTACGACTCAGTGGGAGGTTGTTAAAGGGCGAATGCTCGTCATGTTTAAGAAAGCAGCTGCAGGTACGGGTGACTCCTCGAAGCAGCACACTCCATCGGCTCCAATGGTGCCCGACCTCAAGGAAACTGTGTCAGCATCTGAGCCCTTGGGCTCGGCGACTGCTGGCAAGGCATTGACGCAGCTATCAGTGCCATCTGGTGCCATCTGGAGTGGATCAGTCAGCGTCGATGTCCGACTGATCGTACTTGCCTCAGTGCCGATCTGATTTTTTTCAGCACTATGGCTTTGATTTTCGGTGACGATGATGTCCACGAGCCGTTTGACGTTGATCTCGTAAATTCAGGCAATGGAGGCACATATCTTTCTCAGATGTGGCTGATTTGATGGCCTTGGCAGAGGGGCTTTGAGATGCAAGTGGCTTGGACACTTTCTCTGATGTGGAGATTCAGCAAGCCCACCCTTATTGTCAAGCAAGTGCAAAGTATTGTTCCACAGTGGAGAAGGGAGTGGATGCACTAGGTAGCAGTTCCCCAGCCAGAACTAGGTCAGGATATGATCTGACTGACATTTTGGATGAGGGAGCCCCTACAGAAAAAGCCATGCCTTTCAATATGGCCATTGCTGACCCCATCACCACCTTGTGGCAGAAGTCTTGTACCACAGCACCTATGAATTATTTCTTCATGACGAAGTATAAGCCGGCAAGAGGGGACCCAATATACCTCCCCTCTCATCCTAAGCCCAAGGGGCTGGTCATACAAGCAGCCACCGTTAATACTAGACCATCCATGTCAACTTCCATTCTCCCTACGGACATGGAAGGTAAGGTGGAGAGTGTTGGTCCCTTCGCTGTGGCCAAACAGTGCTTGTTCCCCTGGATGGAAGTACCAGTCCAGGAGTGCCTGAGGGGCTAAAGAAAAGAGTGCCGTGACCAGAAAGTTTCAGAGAATGCGAGAAACCCAGTGCGTGTATGAAAGTTGCTGAGTTACATTGTAACTCAATGGTCACATGCGATCAGTACATTCTCGAAAGCCTCTGATCAAAGCAGAAGACCGAACCGAAATGAATGCAATGTTCAAAGTGGATTTTGTAGAAACAATATATCAGAGCGGTCACGTCTCAAGGACGTATACGTGTTCAAAAGTCTCTGATCAATCAAGGATACTAAGAAAGTAATATGAACTGTTAATGCTATGAAAATAAGAATGAAAGCTGTGAACAAACAGCCGAGGGGAGCCAGTGAAGTGTGAGCAAAATGCAGAATGAGCAAAAGTAAGCTGAACAAGTGGGAGTAAAGGCTGCAAATGAAAGCCAATGAAGTTCAATTTGGAAAAGAGAGCCAAGGAAGTGCCAAGAAAGGGAGATCATTAATCTATGAACTTGTGAGCTTCTGAGTTGGCCGTGAACCACCAAACCAATCTAAGCCAAGGTGGCAGAAAGCTGTGGCAAGGGAAACTGGTTGCGTAACCACTAATGGGTGGGCCGTGCGGCCTGTCAACTGCACCTAGACCAGGAAGCCCCAACAAGTCCAGGACAATTGTGAACACAACCCTGAAACAAGATAAAGTCGAACATTGGGAGGTTGTTTTGTGAACCAGTGCTTGAAGCTTGGGGAAGGGAACCCTGAGCTCCTTTGTAACTTTGTTTTATGAACCAGTGCTTGAAGCTTGGTGAAGGGAACCTTGATCTCCTTTGGAAAATTGTTTTGTAAATCAGTATTATAAGCTTAGGGAAGAGAACACTGAGCTCCTTTTGAACTTTGTATACTGAACCCAAGTGATCTTGAAACTTGGGTAAGAGAAACCCAAGTCCTAACAGAACATTTGAAACCCATAATTGTTGGAACTGGATCCTGACCTTGGGGAAGGGCACTAGAGACTGCTCCAGACCTTTTGTTGAACACTATTGAGTTAGAATAACCCTACACTACATTTTTGTATTAGACGTGAGGGCAAGCATAGGTTTTGACACAGGCATACATTTGATTTGGACTTATGGACATAGACTTATCTTAGTTTCTTTAAGTAGGGAAATCCCCACCATAGCTATAGGACAAGTTAAGATTTACACCCATCTTGATACTTCATAAAGATTCTATTGTTGAATTCAGAATCTGTTGTCTGTGTCATCTTTAGATACCATGCCTGTCTCACAGCACTCACTCCCCCTTTGCAGGGAGGCGGTGCAGTTGAGTTGTGCTTCTGGCTGTTGGAGAATCAGATTTTGGTCTCGGCAGTGCATCTGGTGGGTATGGAGAATGGATTGACGGATGCTCTCAGAAGGCAGAGCACAGTCTCACGGAAGTGGGAAGTGTGCCAAGAGGTTTTACAGGAGATCTTTGCTTAGTGGGGTACCCCGAAGGTGGACTTGTTTACCACGGAGTCCATCAAGAAGTTCAAACAGTTTTGCTTGAGGGAATTACTGGTGAGAGGCTGTATTGCTCTCCCCAGAGTGCATGGAAAAACATAAATCACCAATGCAATTATAGAGCAAATACTTTGAAAGCAGACAGACGCAATAACTCGCAACCACACACTCCTAGAAGATCATCAGCACTTATACGGCTATTTATTCAAAGTTTAGAAGCAACCAGTGATAACATAGAAATAACTCGCAGAAGTAACATAGACATAAATCACAGAAGAAGCAAAGAATTCAAAAGGAAATACATCACTGTGAGCGTAACTGGATTCCTCATCTCGCCCAGAAGCGGCTGGAAGACCCCGGGAACAGCCAGGCCGAGAGCACCACAGCTCACAGGAGTGCCGGACGTAAGCGTCCTCCTCCGGCTGAAGTCTCACCTGACCACCTCCGGGTTTCCGCATATATACACACTCCGCAAAGGGGTGGCAGTTCTCGAACCTTCTGGAAATGGCACTTGCGCAGTTGATGAGCAGCCGTCGGTTGCCAGCTGGGTCAATCGAGAGCCACCCTCAAGGAGCAGAGTGCCTCCCTCCTCTAAAAACACGCTCCGCGGAGAACAGTAACAAACCATAACAAAGTTAGCTTTCCCAGCAGAAATGTCCTTGACCGCATACCAGGTTTGGAAAGCATGTTTTCCTCAGCACCGTGAATCTAACACTCAGCAAAATGTGTGCAGCTTTTCACTGCGGCATGAAGTGAATATCCATCATGGCTTCGAGCGCTCCCAGAATACTGTGCACCAGCGCCATTTTAGTTCAAGCATAACAATTCCACCCTTGGATATTTACCTTCCATAGCCCGGTGGCAAAGGAGCCGGTCTCTGAAACCTACGAAATGTTAAAACTAAATTGGGAATACATTGAATACAACAACAACAATCTATTATGATAGCTAATATGATGAAAATGCAAGCAAAAACATAACGTAGTGTACCCGCAATATCAGGTATCCATGAAAATAACCAATCCCACCAATTCCCGTACGATCTTGAGACACTTGAGAAATGAGATCCCTCAAACAAACCTCGAATATGACTTTCAATGGATCGTCAATGGTTACTTAAATTGAAACAACACATACCTTCAAATGCGTTACACCCTAAATTATGCTTTAGCAATAGATAATCAACAGCAGCTCTGTTCTGCAAAGTTGCTTTTCTAATAACTTGACTATCAAGGAGTAATTCTTCTAATGCCTGAGAAGTATGATTAAGGCTTTTGACTACTAAACATGCTAATTTCATCAAAGATTTGTAACCCCCAGCAGCTAAACCCCAAACTCCCACTAATGAAAGGGTTAATGCTAGAACCTCAGCTTCTGATAACAAGTGTACATGTGAATCACAATCAGGAGATAGACCCACAGATTCAAAAGTTGACCGTTTACCTCGAGTTATCGCTGGGTGTAAAGGAAACATCATTAGTCCTAATCGAGTTAAAGCACATGGACCTCCGGAAATGTTAGCTGGAATACAAGTGTATGTGATGTTGCCACATGAAAAGAGCCATCCTGTTGGAGGTTTCACATGATTCAAATGACTGGCAGCTATCACTGTATGATTACAAGACATAGAGGGTCATTACGACCCTGGCGTTAAGGGTTTAACGGCGCCGTAAAAGTTGTTGGCGCCGTTAAACCCTTAACGCCTGATTACGAGGTCCCTTTGCAGGACCCGACCTTAACGGCTGGTTTTACCAGCCGTTAAAGTAGGGTGCCGCAAAGGGAACTCGGTGCTAATTACGGTACCGCAATTTGCGGTACCGTACTTAGCGCCTTCCCCAGTCCCATTGAGCCCTATGGGGCGAAAATGGGGATGGGAAGGGCCATGGTGAAATGGGGAAATACCGCCCCGCCAACCTTGGAATGGGACGGTATTTCCCCATTCCACCATGGTGGACGTGTTACAACACCGGCACCAACCATGGTGCTAATAGCGCCATGGTTTAGCGCTGGGGTTGTAATGAGGGCCATAGTATTATTTACACTGGTGCATGGGCGTGGCACTCGCGAACACAGTCGCCTCTCAAACATTGTGTGATTGTGCTGGTTGGTTAAATCGATCTGTTGGCATTTGCCAATTTCTTGTGTATTGCAGGTCATAAAATAACATACATCACCTTGGGTTATATTATAAGTAATAACACGTGTCAAATTTCTCCATTTGCGATCGGTTTCTTGGCAAAACCTACAATATTCATAAACGGAAAAAGATTGCCTAATATCAGAATCTTGAACCAAAGAATCATTGTGTGTGACGCCGAAGATATGCTTTAAAACTGGAACAGGCGTCGGCACTGCTACTAAGCACGTGGTCAGTAAAGCTTCAGCATTGGGTACATCAGTAAGACAGAAGTGCGATATGTTGAGCACCTGCTGTGCTAGATATATCCACATATTCTCCGTCTGGGTGATCATAGGAGAATGTCTTCGCCGTCCTGAGAATGTTTCTCGCATGACTGGCATCAAGGTTGTTTTCACTTGCTCCTGACGTGTTTGCCGCATTTCACGAATCCATGTCTTCGGTCTGGCTGACTTTTCGACATCGGCATAAGGCTGCTTTGGGACAACATTATTCATCACTATCAGTATCCCCTTGATCACTGGCACAGATGTGACATTTTTCGTTGGTAGCAGCAGGCTGTTTAACTCTCCCAAATGGAGTCCATTTAGTACCACAATTACACCAGCCAGACACAGGATATAGAAGACAAACCCAGAAAAGAGATATCAGTGCTGCACATCACTCTCTCAGGTAACATTTGTCTGCGGGCACATATTGCCATTTCTTTCTACCAGGCTCCATGACTAAAACCACTTGATCTTGGCCTGATGCAATGACATCTGCGGGCACTGGTGGGCCACTTGGCTTTTCCACCCACACCTTTGCACCCGGTACCATACTGTCTGAAGAGCCGAAACCGCGATTCCCACGGGTAGTTAACACTGTAGGAGGCTCCCCTTTCTTAATCATGGACAATTTAACGGGAATAATGATCAATTGGGCCACTCAATCACCCTTGTGGATCGATAACAATTGGTCCCCACTATTCATCAGGATGACTTTAATCTCGCCTTGGTAATCAGCATCAATTACCCCTCCCAACACTTGAACTCCCTTCAATGCTAGGCCAGATCTAGGGGCAATCCATTCCATATGCTCTGGGGGAATTTGTTCTCCAATCCCTGTTTCAATTACAACCATCCCTCTCGGGTCTAATCTGATTTCTTCATGGGAATGCAAGTCTACCCCTGCTGACTCTGGAGCTGCTCGATAGGGAGCTAAAGAACCCTGAGTAATTTCCCAGTACAATAGTGTTTCTCTGACTGAATTAGGTTGAACCTGTAAAGTAGGAGTCATTAATCGCATCAAAGGAGTTTCATGCTCATTCACATGTCTATTATTTAATACTTGCACCGCATCAAACACACGATCATGCCAGCCTGCCAAACTGCCGTCTCCAGATTTGCGCAACTGTTCTTTCAATAACCCATTCATTCGTTCAATTAACCCTGAAGCAGCTGGGTACTAAGGTACGTGGTACAACCACTCAATGCTCTTTTCCTGACAAAACTCCTGGATTAATTTGCCTTTGAAATGTGACCCATTGTCACTTTGAATATGCAAAGACACTCCATAATGTAGTATGATCTGATCTAACAACCTGATGGTGTTCAGTTGTGTTGCACGTTTGCACGGCAAAACCATCAAATATCCTGACTATGTATCCACAATAGTGCATAAATACTGACAACCTCTACTAATTGGCATGGGACCGATATAATCAATCTGCCAAATTTGACCTGGTAATTTTCCTCTTCGCAATATACCCCAAACAATCTGAGGGATAGGTCTATGCAGTTGGTGTTGGCACACTGGACATTGCAAAATTATCGTTTTCACTACTTATATAGGAAGACTGATTCCTCGAGCTTGTTCCCACCTGATAGTAGCCTTTTCTCCAAGGTGCCCACATTTCTGATGAGCCCATTTGGCCAAACCCTCCAAATCGTCTTCCTGAGCCTCTGCATCCGCAGATGAAATCTTGGTGTGTTCATCTGCAACAGAATTAAACCAACGTTCTAATGAGTCTGTGGCACAATGCGCGTCCACATGATATACAGTGACTTCACTTTGTGATAACATTTCTGCAATATCTTGCCACAGTTCTTTTCCCCACAACTCTTTTGAATGAATCTTCCACCCATTCTTTTGCCAAGTTGGCAACCACACTGCCAATCCATTCGCCACTGACCATGAATCTGTGTACACTAACATTGACCAGGGTCTCTGTTTCAATGCTTGGTAAACTGCTAAAGCTCTGCAAACTGACTGCTCTTCCTTTCCCTGTCGTTGTCAACATCTTTTTTGTCTTGGGATTGTACGACACTGCTTTCAGTACCGCTCAGTTCCCACATATCGAGCTGAACCATCCGTGA
>PGSH02026768.1:0-79553 GCA_002915635.3 Ambystoma mexicanum
TCGACCGCAAATATTCCCTATGGGATTTTCCATTGTTCGAGGCTACCACTTTTACTGACAGCCTCTAACAAACCGCCGGTTTATTTTATTATTAACTTTACTCCGGTAGGTTTATATTGCCAGATCTTTGTTAATATTTCTTTCTCGTGTCTTTCTCTGAAATCCTAGCCCGGGTCGGGGATCCTTTGATTGTTCTTT
Organism: Ambystoma mexicanum; assembly: GCA_002915635.3. NCBI lineage: Eukaryota > Metazoa > Chordata > Amphibia > Caudata > Ambystomatidae > Ambystoma > Ambystoma mexicanum. The sequence continues at coordinate 199 of PGSH02026768.1, forward strand.
TGGCGGGTTTCTGCACATAAGCCTCCTCTCGGCACCACTGAGTCTGGGGTAGACAGGATGTGTGGGAGGGGGAATAGGCACCCTTGACAGGGTTACTAGGCAACCCGTGATTTAATGGAGCGTACCTTTTATTTGTTTTGGCAGCACCACGGCTGGCTTCATCCCTGGGCAGTGCAGTAACTCGAACCTTCCTCCACGACGAGAGCCTCTCTTCCTCTGCTGGATCTCCCGAACTGCAGGACCTGCCAGGAACTACCGCCACCGCAGGAGCCTCTTCCACTTTTCAAGGTACATTGTTCCGCCAGGCCTCCCGTTTCGTTGGGTATTGCTAAAGGTGTTTTAAATCCTTTACTTACCTTCTGGGTTGGCCGCCCCTTTCATCTAACATTATCTTTTACCTTCTGCAACCGCCTTTCCAACTCGTTAAACAAAGACTTGACTGCAGCTACTAGAACCGTTTGATCCTGGGCACTTTGCCTTGTACCTTTGACTCTGGCACAGGCCTATTGACTCTGGCTATTTCAGTTACAACTGCCTTCTCTAGATTGCTTTTCACTAAGAAATGTGTTGGTGCACCTAAACTTCTTATAACCACCTTTTTCTTCCCCTCTTTAATATTGTGAAGTGCCATTTTGCTCGGTTTTCACCTAAGTATTGCTTATGCTAAAGTACTGCCTTGCCTAACTTGTTCACAATCCACTTGGGAAGTGTTGCTGGTGTGTTTTAGAGTCTAAACCTGAATAACTTGTCCTTTCCCTCCCTTTTGAGAAATTGTTAGAGTGCCATTTCTGCTTGGTTTACACTGTGCCGTTTTGCTTAGTTTTCACTCTTGCTCAAACTTGTCTACAATTTAAATAGGGAGTTGTGTATACTTTTCTTGACTGTTTTAACTTGCTTTAATGATAGTGATTTGTGTGTGGAACTTAAGAGTGTGTAAAATAAATATATATATTCTTTTTGATACAAAGCTTTGGTCAGTGTTTCCTTGTTCCATAGTACTGTAGTCCTATTGTGTAAACCCTGAATACTGCTCATCTCCCTCTTGAGATAAGTCTGACTGCTCAGCCAAAGCTACCAACTAAATCTGTTGTGGTACAGACTGATACAAAAGGGGATTTATTGCATATACCTGTAGTCCTAATCTTCTGTAGTGCTCCCTAAGGGAACTGCATAGGATTCTACCTAACACTACATTTTTCAAACATTCACATACCCAGGTAGCCCAAGGGGTGTCATCATGCTTATTGAGGGTCCTAAACCTCTTAAGGTACTGGGAAGGGGTCTTCTCAAATCTACCAATTAAAGCTAGCTTCACACAGTCATAGTCCATCCTATCCACCTCCCCCAACTCCATCACAACATCAGATGCAACAGTGGGTAGCCTAGAGAAGAGCCAGGGAAGCAACTGATTCCCTGTAAGACCATGAATCCCATGGTAATATTCAAACATTGCCAACCAAACCAAAATATCAAGATTAACCTCATACATACCCATATTTTTTAGGCATACAGGGTCTCTTAGTGCTGGAAGACCTAGAAGACTCTGGGAGAGAAGCATTTTCAAGAGTTAACCTTTTCATTTCTAGTTCATGATTCAACTCCATTTCTCTGAGTTTAAGTTCTTGGTGTTTTTGTTCAGTTTGAGCATTTAAACGTTTGAATTCCAATTCAAGCCTCATCTTTTCTAGAGCAATGAATTCAGGACTGAGTGTAGGACCTGATGGGGTCCCAGTGGACAAAGGTTGAGGTTGCTGAGCAGACAAGGGAGCAGTGAGGCCTACATTAGGAGACACATCTACTTCCTCTAACTCATCAATAATAGACACATTATCATCCTCATTATTTTCCACATTTGCTGGAGAGTCAGGCATTTCAGACCCACTCCCCAGACTTTGGTTCTTCAACAACTTTTCAATCAATTCAGACTTTTTGCCTTTGGCAGAGAGGTTCCTTTCTCTACACAGATTTTTTAAATAATCCACAGTGTAACTAAGGAGGGTCTCCTGACTGTAGCTTTCCATATCAGACATGATTAATATTGCTTTTTAGTGATGTTAGCCTTGTGGTTAGTTGATCCAAGGTAATAGCAGCACTCTAAGTGTAATTACTATACTTGATCCTCACCGCTGTACACCAGCGTTAGGCAGAATTATATGCAGTACCCTTTGGGAACACCACAAACAATTAAGACTACAAGTGACAGTACAAATTCACCTTTGGTACAAACCTGTATTACACAGTAAAAGGGGTAGCGATGGCTGAGCAGCCAGACTTATCTCAAGAGCAAGTGAGCAATATCAATAGTTACACAAAGGACAGCAATTAATATGATTCAAACAAACACTGACTCAAGGTTTCTGAGTAAAAGAATATACATTTATTTACACACCACTCCCAATAGGTTCCAGAAAAGTTAAGCTTACAAATGAAGTGGGAGCAAAATGGCACTCCAGAAATTTAAAAGGGAGGTAATGACAAAGTTAGGCAGAAATTGAACAGCACCAACAGGTAAGTAAGCAGGGCAATCTAGAAAGAGGAACTACAATGAAGGAATCAAATCAAAAAGGCTTAGGGTCAAAGTCAATAGGACAAAAGTCTTTTGCTCAAGATCACACAGCTCAGGGTATTTCGCGGTTAAGTCTTTGCCAAGAGTTCCGGATGAAGTTGGTCGGCAGAAAGTTAGTTTAAAGAGTAGAGAAGGACAAGCTCTCGGATTGAAGAAAGATTTCACACACTTTCACCGCGGTTGAATGAAACGAACAACCGGATTTGCACAGTACCTTTAAATGGAGAAGAAGCTGTAGCTGAGGCAGACGTTCCTGGCAGTTCCTGCAGGTCACGGTTCCTGAAGCGACTGTCGGACTGACATGAAGTAGTAAGACTGGAGGGTCTTGCGCTGCCCCAGGGAAGAAACCAGCAGCAGAGCAAAGCAACAAACAAAAGGTGCGCTCCTTAAAACCCAAGCAGGGTCCGACCTTCCTGGTTATCCGGCCCACTGTAGCTCTGTACAGTGAATTTGACCAGAGGATGGAGTCCTGGCTTGCAGTTTGGGCGAACTGTTTGGTCCCACCAGCTCAGAGGAAGAAGATTCCTGAAGTATCTTTCTCTGTCCTTGGAGTTTGAGGATTCGGACCTGCAGCAGGGCTTCATCGGGCGGTTCAGTCGTGGTAGGAGTCCTCTTCCATCAGCTCCTTGTCGGTTCTTTCGTTCCAGTGGCGACTCTGCCTTTCCTGAACCAGAGACCTGCTTTTTATGCAGTTTTCCCACATTCACACAGCCTGGCTGTCAATCACACAGCAGGATGGCTGTCCCGCCGGGACAGTCACCACAGCCAATCGGTTCAGAGTGCAACATGCGTCTCCAAGGAGACCCTGTGCAGGGAGTCCTAAACCCCTCCCTTACATCCTGTCCCCACCAGACATACAGGTGCCTAAGGAGGGCTTCTGCGTAGAAGCCAGCGAAAAGACGGTGAACAAAGGAACCAGAACTGGTTTGGCGCGCAGAGTAAATCACGAGAAAGACATTTTCAAAAAGATATGGTGAATAAACCCAGCCGTAACCAAAATAAAACATATATGGTCTAGCGGGTTTAAGTTAGAGGCTACCAAGATAGCCTAAAACAATACCAAGGTTATTTAAGATAACCGCAGTAGGAAAAATAAGGTAGTTACCACTGCCGACAGCCAAGTCTTGATGAAAAGGGAGTGAAACCACGCTCCAAGAGAAACAGACAAAAAGGGATACGTATTAACCCTTTCCAGTACACTATGTAAGATAGAGTGTTCTGGGTCTGTGGTTTTACAGAGGCTAATACAGTTAATGGCAACTTTATATGTTCTGGGAGACAGTAGTCAGTCCCAGAGAATGGAGTCTGAGCTGGGAAGTCTAAAAGACAACCCTGTGTCACTGTCCTGAAGGTGCTGTGTAACACACAGAAACAAATTATGCCTGTGGAGTAGGTGAGGCCCCACAGTCTATGAACACAAAAATGTTAAACACACAGAGCAAAACACATGTAAGAGTGGGAGAAAAGGCTCACACTCTTACCAGGTGAAAATAATAAATCCTAGAATTCCAGCAAAGCTGCTGAGGGACTCAGTAGGTAAGGGAAATTAACAATTCTGGAGAATTCTCCCTAACAGCCTCCCTCACCGAAGGTGAGCAGATGTGGCTCAGTGTCGAGGGCCAGGTGGTCACCGTGTCCTTCTTCCCTGTCCCCGCTAGTGCCCTCCACATGTTCCAGAGGATGGGATGTTCTCTTATCTGCTTTGGGAGCTTGGTCAGTGGGACCCACAACCATTCCCCCACTGTTACTGGGCACAGATGGAAATTCTTCAAGTAGACCCACTGTTTGTTTGTGTCCTCTCTAAGGTGGGGGGCCAGCACTCTTAATTGTGCTGCACTGTGATAGGTCTTTAGGTCGGGGAGGGCCACCCCACCCTTCTCTTTTGGTAGGATAAGCGTATCATATCCCACTCTGGGGGTTTTTGGCCTTGCAAGACAAATCTCACTATGCACTTCTTGGCTTCTCTCAGGTAATCATCCAGGGCCTCTAGGGGAAGCATCTGAAACAGGTATAGCACTGTTGGAAGAACGTTCATTTTTATTGCATTCACTCTCCCCATCCACGACACCTGTTCTTTGCCCCACCCTTCCATTTCCTTAAATATTTTATCAAATAGCGGGCGGGGTAGTTTGCCCGGCGTAGGCCCTCATCTGGTCGAAATATGTTTATGTCCAGATATCTCACCCCTTCTGTCTGGATTAGGAGGCCAAAGGGAGCTAGCTCTGCAATATTTATATCTGAGTCTGATATATGATTGGAAGATTTGGGATTTACCTACATTTAACTTGAAACCTGAGAATTGCCCAAATTCCTCAATCACCTGCAAAGTCGCCGGGACTGATTGGACCGGGTGCCCCAAGTGGAGCAAAACATTGTCCATGTAGAGACCGAGTTTGAATGTTCTACCTCCCACCTCTATTCCAACTACCTCGGGGGCTCCTCTGAGGTATTCTGCCAATATCTCCATGGTCATAGCGAACAGTAAAGGCGAGAGAGGGCAGCCCTGTCTAGTCCCTCTCTGGAGGCCAAATACCCATGATAGTCACCCATTTACTGTGACTCTAGATGATGGAGTTTCATATAAGGTCCTGATTGCTCAACAGAGTCCTTCCCCAAAGGCCAGTTTCTCTAATACTCTATGGAGGAACCCCCAGTCTACCCTGTCGAAGGCCTTTTCGGCCTCTATGTCCACCAAGATTGGGTTTCCCCCCTGGATGCTGCTTCCTTCATAAATTGGAGAGTCTTTCTCAGGATATCTGCTCCCTGCCTTCCCTGTATAAAACCCACCTGGTCAGTGTGGATGAGCTTCGGCAATAGGCCCTCTAGTCTCGTTGCAATAATCCTTGTAAACAGCTTTGCGTCAACGTTCAAGAGGGAAATTGGCCTGTAGGACCGGCAATCGGTTGGGTCTTTCCCCTCCTTAGGGATCACCGTAATTAATGCTTTTCCGAAGGATGGTGGGGCACTCCCAGTGTCCATTATGTTTGTAAATAGACCTGCGACGAAACCCACCAACAGGCCTGCAAACGTCTTGTAGAAGCCCGCTTAAGACCCATCCTCACCCGGGGCCTTCCCCAGTTTCCAGTGCCCTCCCTCGACATCTCCTTCTTTCCCACAGAGAGTCTCATAGTAATTTGTGAATCCACCCGCAATTGCCTGTGACTCGGATGTCTCTCGTACCTTCTCCCCCCTGACCTTAGCCACCCACCTATGCACCTGTTGGCCCCAGAGCTTTGCTGCCAACATGACATCTACCTTATCCCCCTTTTCATAATCGTGTTGCCATAGGTTTTGGAGGCCTGCTACCACTTTACCCATCTCAATTTCTCCCAATTCCAGCCTCTTACCTCTTGAGCTCTCCAGGTCCTGTTATATCTCCTTCTCTCCCTTCTCCTCCACCCTCTCCAACTGGCGTATTTCCGCTCTAACTTTGAAGGCCAGTAGGGTTTTGGTCCTTTTCTTTGCTGCCCCTTCACTTATGAGTCTGCCTCGCCAAGTGGCTTTAGCCACCTCAAACACTATCTCCTGCTGTACATCTCCAGTGTTGTTTAACTCAAAATATTCCCTAATGGCCTCTTCCATCTCCTCCCTAAAGACCACGTCTCTCAATAATAAATCGTTGCATCTCCACAGTGATTCTCTTGATTTCAACCCTGACATCATGATGTCCGCCACTATCAAATCGTGGTTCGACCAGCTGACTGGACTGTGTTCACTTTTGGCAATTCTACTAACATGCTGGTGTTCCAGGAATATATAATCTGTCCTGGTTCTGGAGCCATGGACTGCGGATTAGGAATGTATAACCCTTTGTGGCCGGGTGTGTTTACCTCCAAACATCAACCAACCCCTGATTCCACATTAGGTCCATGAATCCCAGGTGTGGGTGTCCTCCCCTACTGCACGTGGGGGGGGTTCTCCACTATGGTCCAGACTGCGGTCCACCCACATGTTGAAGTCCCCCCCAAAATGAGGAGCACTTCCACTCTATCCTGGACCTCCCCCAGAGCTTCCTTAATGAATTGCATCTGAGCCACATTCGGGCAGTATATCGCTGCTATGGTGATTCTGAAGTTGTATAGGTTTCCTGACACCACTATCGCCCTCCCATCTGTTCTGCCCAGACTGTTGGCTCAGTGAGCCTATGTTTCCTGGGAATCAGTATCCCCACCCCTCCTTTTTTAGTGGGGCCTGATGGCCGGAATGTCTGACCCACGTGTGAGCCTGGAATTCACCTCTCTTCTCCTTTCATCATTCTGGTCTCTTGTACTAGGCAAACATCTAACCCCATGTTTATCATTTCTTTCCCAAGGAGTGAATGCTTTGTTGGGGAGTTGAGGCCCTTTACGTTTAGTGATCCCAGTTTGAGTGTTTCAACTCAGCCCCTTCTCTTAGGATCTGCCATCTTGCATCATTGTAATTCTCTGATCTCCTCTGGCCTTGTGGGGGCTACTCTGCTTTTGCCTTGAGCTCGGTCTGTGCTGTATCTGGCAATTTACAATTTCTGCTCTTTCCCACCTTCACTGGTTCCTCCCCTCAAAAGTAAGATGCATGCCTGTAGGCAAGCCACTAAGGGAAGAGAGTGTCCATTCCTTGCAGTTCTCTATATCTCTTCGTCACCCCCGGCTGGGGTCCATCGAATTCTTATTCCCTCTCACCCGTGTGACAGCTCACATCTCTTCATTCCCTTTGTCATTGTGCGTTGGGGTATTTGGTATTTTAAACTTTCTTTTGCCCTTCATCTTCTTCTTTATGGCCCAGGAGCCTTCAGGTTCTCTCTTGTGTTGTCTGTGAATCTTCTATCTTTTCCTCCGGAGAGGGCTCCCCCTTTGGGACTTGCAGCACCTGTAATGCTTCCTTACCACCAGTAACTCGATAGTCCACTCCGTCCCTCTCGAATGAAAGAGCAAACAGGTAGGACCATATGTATCGTATGTCTTTTTCGGTAAACCATTGTGTGAGGGGGCGGCAATCTCTCCTGTGGGTTAGTGTGAGGGCAGACAAATCCTCAAGATCCTGATCGTGTCCCCCTCGATTGTAAAGCTCCCTATTCTCTTTGCCTTCTCCAATACCTCCATCTTCTCCCTGTAGCAGAGGAATTGCACCACAATGGATCTCGGGCCTCCTCCTCCCCCTCTGCCGCCTCTTTGCGCTCTTTCCAACTGGACTTCCTTGCCCCCCTCCAGGGTGAATAGTTGGTTTATTAGCCCTTGGACCTTCCTCCCGACATCTGCTGCCGTCTCCCCTCATTGATGTGCCACCCCTAGGATACGCAAGTTGTTTCAGCACTCTCTATTTTCGAGGTCATCCATTTTTAGGAAGATATCCTCCTCCCTTGTTTCTAGGTCAGTTAGTATCGCCTCATATTTCATGTCTAGGTGGTCTGTCTGGAGGTAGTTGTTTTCCATGCCTTCCATTTTATCCTCCAGCGTGTCTATTCTTCCCTGAGGTCCACTATTGAGGCCTGAATGTCTGTACGAATCGCTTTAATTCCTTGAAGGATATCTTTGTGGTCATCTTTAGTGAGTGCAGAGGAGGGGTGGGCTGCCTCCTGCTGACATCATGCTGGTGCGACACCCGGCCCTTCCTCTGGGGCTGTTGGCGGCCTATGGAAGCGTTGAAGGGACAATATTACTTGGGCGGTTATTAGCTCTCGTGTGGTGCCTGTCTGTAGTTGCTCCTGGCTTCTAAATCTCTGTGCCGCTATGGTTTGGTCGTGCCCCCTGCCTTCGTTGGCGGCCTCATTCCTGTTTCCTCCAACATGCCTCTTTTCCAGTCTATGTGCCCCAAGGCCTGGAGTCTAGTATTAGTGGGGCCTGGGTCCCGCTGTGGATTAAGGGGCCCCTGAGCCCGGTCCAGAGCAGTGTTCAGGTGGGTTCCCTTGTTTTGTGCCTTCGTATCCCCTCCTGGAGTCTCCCTTCCCGGGTCGGCTGCTGTTATGGGCCCTCTCTGTGTGTTCTGCATCCTTGCTCACAGGCCAGGTGGGAAATATGAGCCGGGGTCCCGCCCAGGGCTAGGATGTTGATGCGGGGTCCCCGGTTTCCTGTTATCTTATGTCAAGGCCCTCTGGGTGGGGGGCCTCACTTGAAGTCCTAAATGCTTGTATGGGGGTATCCCCAACGATCTTCTCACTTCCTCCACCTCAGGCTTCCTCCTTGCAGCCTTTTCCTCTCCAGTTGCCGATGGATACCAGGCACTGTGTGCTGGGGGGTGCCATGCCTCAGGGAGGTTGGGCAGAGGTCACCCCTCTGATGGTGCTTCTTTCCGTGTAGTACAGGTTGTGTTGCCCCAGGCTAGTTGTGGGGCCCAGATCACCGATCGGTTCCCTCCAAGGGCCCCTCCTTGCCTCCCCGGTCCTCCTGACCTGGAGTCCTGTGTAAACGCTCTGCTTGGGTCCAAACGGGCGCCTCCACACCCAGCTGCCACTTTGTCGGGCCTCTGTTACCGCCTGTATCCTGCTCCTTCTCAGCTTTTGTGGGGCCACTCTCCCCGATTAGCGCGTAGAAGCTCCGTTGTTCTGGGCTTGGGTGAGCCTGTTATGTTGGAAATCCTTCTGGCGCCGGTTTATCCCTTGGGGATGCTTCCGATGTCGCCTCTGGGCCTCCTTCCATCTTCAGTTGAGTCTGCTAGTCCCTTGGCTCCTCACCCCGTCCTTCGGAGTATCCGGCCCTGGACTCTGCAGTCTCCGTCGCTTGGGTTTCCCACGACGGGCACGGCTCTGCTACTCCTCCGATCTGTCCCTCATTGACCTGGACTCAAATTCTGGGCCTGAGGACTCAGCAGGATTGCTGTACCCCCACAATCGGGTCCATCTTTCTTCCTGCCTGTGGGCTGTGGGACCCTGTGAGTGGGCTCCCTTGCTTCCAGATCTCTTCACAGCACTGCGCCTGCCGCGTGGCCCTGCTCACTGGGGTGCCATACCGGGCCTTTGTTAACCCCCACACAGTAAGAGGGTCGTTGGTGTGGGTCTGGGGTCCACAGTTCACACTTGTCAGCGGAATCGCCGCAGGGGGCGGTCATAATCCACTAGGCCCTGCATTACGGACGGAGCGCGAGTCTCACACGTTCCCCATGCCACGTGCCCCCTTGCGGTCTCCTGTTCTAAAGTTTTAAAGATGGGTTCACCTTTAACTGATGTTAATTGAGAGATCTCCAAAACTAATAACATGTTTTCCTCCAAAGAGGTCTTCATAGTCTGTTTTGAGACCTCTTGTAATCTGAGGTGAATCAAATCTAACATAACATTGGAGACCATGCTCATCTCATTTATTAGGAGCATTATCATTTGTTTCAACACTCTGCGTAAATCCATAGCACATTCTGTTGGCAGTTTGTAGTTGTCTAATTTGTTTTGGTGTTCCACTGGAAGGAGTAGCAATCAGTGTAAAGGGATTCCACCTATGTTGTAGGCAGCTAAACCTGTGGGGGCTGCTACAACAGCTGAACGCTTGTTGTTTGTTAATTGCTGGAGGAATTTACTGATGGTTTTTACTAAGAATGTTTTGCCTGAACCAGCTTGATCACTTACGTATAGCAGAACAGGTTTGTAGTGTTCACAGGTACAAGTTTTAGTTTTGTGCTGTATACCAGGTTCAATTTCTTTACTTACTTCTACAAAAATGGTACCCTGCTCATTGTTTAGTTGTGATTTTAGTACAGCAAAGTCTTCTACAGATTGCTCATACTGACACATGGGGCCTCATTACCAGATTGGAGGTAAGGGATTACCGGCACTGGTAAGGGTGCCGGTAATCCCTTACCTCCATATTCCGAGGTCCCTTAGTGGGTCCCGCAATGGGCGCCTGGTTTTACCAGGCGCCCTTAGCAGGAGCCGCTAAGGGACCAGGGAGCTAATAACAGGCCTGCTATTAGCAGACCCGTTATTAGCTCCATCCCCATTCCAATTGAGCCCTATGGGGGCTTGAATGGGAATGGGGAATGGTTCTCGGAATGGGGACTTACTGGGTCCTCCAAGGTTGGAATGACCCGGTAAGTCCCTATTTCGAGAACCCGAACCCAGAATGCAGTAAGGGGGTAGCCATAGTGCTAATTGCACCATGGCTACCTCCAACCTCGTAATGAGGCCCATGGTGTTCTCTATTTCCGTCATGGCTAACTCTGCCTCATTTGCTATGATTGGCTGCCCAAGTGGTTATTGGCTTCCTGTGACAGAAGTTTCACTGCTCTCAGGAGTGTCTACATTTAGTTGCGCTTGAAGTTCTTCTTCTTGTTGGCATTCATTGAGGGTCATTATGACCCTGGCGCTAAGGGGTTAACGGCGCCATAAAAGGCTGCGCCGCCGCTAACCACTTAGTACCTTACTACAAGGTCCCTTTGCGGGACCCGCCCTGAACGGCTGGTTTGGACCAGCCGTTAAAGTAGGGACCCGCAAAGGGACCTTGATGGCAATTACGGTACCGCAATTTGCGGTACCGTAATTCCTGCCTTCCCCATTCCCATTGAGCCCTATGGGGCAAAAATGGGAATGGGGAAGGGCCATGGAGAAAGGGGGCATTACCGCCTCGCCAACCTTGGAATGGGGTGGTAATTCCTCCTTTCTCCATGGCGGACTCCGGCATGGACCATGATACTAATAGCACCATGGTTTAGCACCAGAGTCCTACTGAGGGCCAATGTCCAATATGGTTTTGTACCGCGTACACTTTATATCTATTATGGTACTGTCACTGGCTTTGAAAATGTCTTCATAGGAGGCATGGGTGTCTAATACATAGGGGGTCATTACAAGTTTGGAGGTTGCCATGCCGCTATTAGCGGCATGGCTATCCTCTCACCAGCTACCGGGTCTGGGTTCCTCGAATGAGGAATTACCAGGCCATTCCAACCTGTGAGGACCCGGTAATTCCTCATTCGAGGAACCCTTCCCCATTCCCATTCGAGCCCCCATAGGGCTCAATGTGAATGGAGAGGGTACTAACAACAGGCACATTAATAACAGGTCCATTGTTAGCACCCTGGTCTGCTTGCAGGACCCGCTAAGGGCGCCTGGTAAAACCAGGCATCCTTAGCGGGTTCACGTGAGCAGACTAGTAATGAGGCGGTAAAGGATTGACAGCTCCGGCACCTTTACTGGTGCTGTTAACCCCTTACCGCCTCACTTGTAATGACCCCTATTTTCTTCTTTTCTCCATGGTGTAAAATGTTGCAGTAGGGCCATGTAGTAAAGTTATTTGTGTTGAGGAGTTTTTAATGACAGCTTCATATGATTAATCAGGCAGCGTTTGGTCAATTTTACCAGGCTGCCTTTCACAACTTTCGACTCTGTATTTACATTTTTTCTCATCTGGTTTACCGTTGTTTTTGTAGGAAAGGTTTTGAGCTATGTGGTATAGGCACATGGTTTCTAAAGCAGTATTCCTGTTTGGGTATTATGTGTCCAATAAATTGTTTTTCAGAATGTCCTGGCTCTTGGGTTTGTTTTTGGCTATTGTTTCTATGGGCCTCATTACGGGGTAGGTGGTAAGGAATTACTGGCACCGGTAGGACACCGGTGCTGGTAATCCCTTACCACCCTATTCCGAGGTCCCTTAGCGGTCCCTTCCTTAACGTCTGGTTTTAACAGGCGTTATGGAAGGGACCCGTTAAGGGACTTCAGAGCTAATAACGGTACCGCAAATTGCAGTACCGTTATTAGCTCCATCCCCATTCCCATTGAGCCCTATGGGGGCTCGAATGGGAATGGGGAATGGTTCCCGGAATGGGGACTTACCGGGTCCTCCAAGGTTGGAATGACCCGGTAAGTCCCTATTTTGGGAACCCGGACCCAGCATGTGGTAAGGGTGTAGCCATGGTGCTAATAGCACCATGGCTACCTCCTGCCTCGTAATGAGGCCCTATGTGTTTGTATGATTTCAGATCTCTCTTTCCGTATGCAGCAGGAACAAGGCTTAGCCACACTATGTTTTCAGATTACCCATACAAGGTTGTGCCGGTTAAACGGTCTGTGGCTTCGTAGCAGCCACATTGCCTATGGCACAGCATATTTATGGCAAAGCTGTAAAATGTCTGTGACAGTGGGCCTCATTCCGAGTGGGGCGGTAAGGGATACCGGGCACTGGTAAGGAGACCAGAGCCGGTAATCCCTTACCGCCCTACGAGTTCCCTTAGCGGGTCCCTCCTTTAACGCCTGATTTTACCAGGTGTTATGGATGGGACCCGTTTAGGGAAATCAGAGCCAATAATGGTACCGCAAATTGCGGTACCGTTATTAGCTACTTCCCCCTTCCCATTGAGCCCTATGGGGGCTCAAATGGGAATGAGGAATGGTTTTTTCAATGAAGACTTACCGGTCCCACAAAGGTCGGACTACACCGGTAAGTCCCCATTGAACGAGATCGGTGCCGGTACCGTTATTGGAGGCAATTATGGTGCAAATAGCACCATGACTACCTCCAATCTCGGAATGAGGCCCAGTGTTTTGTCTGATGATATGTCAACTTACAGTTGTTGGAGCTCTATTTTATCTGCTTTTGTTAAGTAGGATGTTACATATTGTGCAACTGCAGTAGAAGTGTCTGCAATGTACTGCACATCTACATTTGCATTCCATAGCAGGGCAATGATTGCATTGTAATCATTGATGTACTTTGATGCTTCGGTTCTTTTTATGCAGTGTGGGCCTCATTACGAGGTGGGCATTAAGGGATTACCGGCACCGGTAAGGGCACCGGTGCCGGTAATCCCTTACTGCCCTACTACGAGTTCCCTTTGTGGGTCCTTCCTTAATGCCTGGTTTTTGCAGGCGTTAAGGATGGGACCCGCAAAGGGACACCGGGGTCAATAACGGTACCGCAATTTGCAGTACCGTTATTGCCCCCTTCCCATTGAGCCCTATGAGGGCTCAAATGGGAATGGGGAATGGCCCTGGTGAATGGGGAATTACCGGTCCCTCCGACCTCGGAATGGACCGGTAATTACTCCATTCACCAGGCCGGAGTCAGAAGGGTTTTGGAGGCAGCCATGGCACTAATAGCACCATGGCTACCTCCAACCTCGTAATGAGGCCATATGTGTTCTTAGGAGATTTCCCTTTCACACTGTGTCTAACCCAAGACAAGAAGCTGTTTACTTGCCCTTGTTGCTCAAAGTGGTCTCAGGAAACCAAAGCAGCATTTGGTGTAGTATTTGCCTTTGTTTTATATTTCCGCCGACAATACTTGCCACACTTGTGTCTTTGAAATTGCAAAATGTGTGCGTGTTGGTCACTATGTGTACTTTCTGAAGGGATTTTGCGAGTGACATATTTGTGAATGAACTGCAAAACATTTGCATCACTGTCCTGACCACAGTTAGGAGCATTTGCATTCCACAAAAGCATGTGGGTGTGTGGTGCTCCTCTGACTTGATATTATTTTCTCCAAAAGAAGTGTTCCGCCTCTCTGAGGAAAGGTAGTGCTTTACTGCAAATACAGGGCAGCATGACAATGAAGCACTGATGGAAATACCTTGATACATTTACAGGATCAAGAGAGCACAGTTCTCCTGGTGTTTTAATGTCTATACCTGTTTTGTTTTTGTTTGCTATGCGTAGGAAAGTGTTCAAGTCTTCCCATGCATACTCTGCACAACTTAAAGTGACAAACTATGTGGGTGGGCTAAGGTTGCGTAGCATACACCGTACATTTGTGTGCCGTTGAAACCAGTATTCTTTCGTACCACGCATGTTTGCCAAGAGATTTGTAATACTTGACTGTAAAACTTCATCTTTGTCTTGCACCTTTTGAAGAAGCTGTGTAGCGCACATATTTTGAAAATGGAAACCTGTTTTAAATGTGCGTGCAACTCCATAACATAGCATTGCTAGTTCACTTTGAAAGAGGAGGTGGAATATGTATTCCAAGTTTTGTCTAAATCTAGGGTCTTCAGAATACATTTGTAAAGAGCGGTATTCTGATGCTGTTATTTGTGTGCATCTTTCATCGTATCTTCCAACTTTTCCCGTCAGGAAGAGTAGAGGAAACGCTTGTGCTTCTACAATTTTTTCTCATATACTGATTGGCGATCCTTAGCGTTGCCGCATTTGATATGTTTCCAGTGCATCGTCTATGGTGTCTTTGGAGTCAAGTGGGTGAATTGTACAGTGATCTAAAATATTGGAGGCTGCAGTAGGATATAGAAGTTCAAATTGGCCAATTGTTGAGGAGTCCTGAATTATGTCAGTGGTTTCTCTCAGGTTCTCTTCAACATTTTTTTTTTGTAGTATTCATTGTTCTCTTTAAGATACTACAAGGCTTCCCTAACTTTGTTTAAGCCCACTAGTTACTGGCATTTTTTTTTGTCTTTTGTAGGTACACCATTTACCAGGATAATCAAAGGGTGTTCTATTGCCCTTTGCACTCGTAGAGTGTCTACATTTTCTTTCAGATCTAATGGTACATTAACTACTTTCCCTCGAATGCCTCTTAGTATTTCAGTGGGAGGCAATTTTGCAGTTTTTGGTTGAAGTCACATTATTACTTGCAATGGTTATACTGTTTGGATTACAATGCTTTCATACAAATTAAGCTGTTGGAGTGAGTTTGGCAGTGAGAATATTTGCAAATTATTCCTGATAGCCATGAAGGCATTTGGTTATTGTCACGTTTTGCAATGTACTATGTGCACAGTATGGAGGTGTTAGTAATTTTGTATTTGTTTTCTGCTATAAGGTAGAGAGCTATTTGAAACCATTGGGATTCGTCATTGTCTTCTATTTTCTGCATTACATCTATAGTTTTCGTGCTCTTTGTATAGAAAGTTCTGTGAAAACGCACATACTTGGTTTGGCACTTCAGCAGATGTGCTTTCAAACTTTTATATTTCTTTTTTGTATGTGTGAAACAGAACGTTGTCATCTGCTAAGTTGTTGCTAATGTTTTTTGAAAGTACTGGAGTTTGTAAGTGCTCTTCATTTCCAAAATATTTCCTTTGGATGTACTCTATTTGTTCTAGCAGCTGTTTGGCTGTACCATGTAGGAGAATATCATTTAAATGTTCTAGTGCTGAAGCTGGAGTTTTTGCATAGTACAGTTTGTAAACGACATTTCTTACAGTACAATGGTGTGTTGCTAACATTTTGCTATGGTGCAAGGTGCTTTTGCAAGCAGGTCCAGAAATGCAGGCTAAGGAATGTCCTCTTAGTCCTGTGTATTTGCGCACTGGACAGGAGTCCATAGTTTGTAGTATTTTAATGTTTCCTTTGTTGTGGCCTTTCACATAGTGATTGAGGAACTGCTGCCAAGATTTGATATAGTTTTGGCAAACGTTACACATTGCTGTGCAAGGCCGTTTGTAGATGGGGTGCATTGGTTCGGTGCAATGGAGAGTAGAATCTAAGTTTGATGGGGATATATGTGAAAGCAATGTGTCTTCTTCCATTATGGTATTGTCTACATTTTCATACCCTTGTCCAGTGGTATGTATGGTAATTTGGTTTGTTTGCTCTTGTTTGTATGATTCTTAAGTGATGTATGGCTCTGTGTTGGTGTTGTGAGTCCACTCACCTAAACAGATGTTGCCAAAGCTATCTATGCTGACATTGTATTTTGTTTCAAAGTAGTGGTTGTTGTTTACAAATTAATTTTATTAGTGTTTTCTTTCTGTTTAAAATGAATACAAAGAATTGTCATTTGAGGAGCATTGCACTGTCTACAAGATCTTCCAGGATTACTTTTCTGCTGTAACTGTTAAGGTTTCAGTGTGATTTCACCCCTCTACTTACAAGGTTCTGAAGGACTCTAAGGTGGAATTCTTTTTGTAAAATTACTTTTTTGGAATGCTTCCTTGTGGTGACATTAGCATTTGTAAATGCTCTATTACCAGTAGTGAGAGTTCTACTCTTTCTACTACTTTTCCTTTCATTTCTACATTTTGACAGCGTAATTACATTGTCCTTACTGCTAGGTGCTTTCGTTTTTGTTAGTGACTGTATTAGCTGTTCTCTTTCAACTTTCTGTAGAAAAGTTGCTAGGGGTGGATGGCTACTTTCTGTGCTTTTAGGCTGAGTTGCTCTATTTCGGCGTTGTTTTCTACAAAGTTGCTTTTTGGTAGGCATTTTGTGGTAGCTGTTGGAGAAAAAAGGAAAGTGTGGCTGTGCAGATTTTGTGATGTATATGTCTGCAGCTGTGCATGAATGGATGAATATGAGGGTAGGAATATAGATCGAGGTGTGTGATTGTGTAATCGTCTGTTACTGTAGGGTGGCAATGCTGTATTGCTGTCTGGGAGTTACTATAATGGCGACGAGAGGATAACACAAAGTGAGTGACTGTTGAGGTGCAATGAGTAAGAATGAAGCAAATACCAGTGGGTTAATGGAATTGTGTATCTTAAAATACAAGAACACTGCACTGTCTCAGTAAGAGGTGAAACTCCACGATAGTATTGAACTTACTTTGTTGGCTGTCGAGAGTAGGCTTATTCTTTGTTGTATTTTCAAGTTGACACGCCACTGGCTTTCAGGACAGAGGTGGTTACTGCAACTGTGAAAGAAGATAGTAAGAAAATGTATTTGTTAATCGCATACTGATTGCATTTGAAGAATACATTACTTAAAAGGGTAGGGGAATGTGTTGGCAGGAAGGCTTAGTGTGTGTGTGTAATTGGATGGCTTTGCATATGAATGGGGACTTGGAAGTATCAGCATTGTTGGTAAGGGGGTAAGTGGTTTATTTGTAAGTGTAACGTATGACATGCACTTTAGCAAGTGTGTGTATTGGTGTAGGACTATTTAGTTTGCAAATGGATTAGTCCTACATGTAGATGGGTGAGAAAAAGGTTCAGAAAGATGTACAGCTTGGAAAGGAAAATGTTTTTGTGTGTGCAATTCTATTAACTTTTCTGCAGATATATGCTTCCTGAATGAGTAGAGCAATCATTTAAGTTGTTGGATTTCGTTATCCACAATTATAAGTGGTACTGTTGTCAATGCACACATACATTCTTTTGCCTTTTTAAGTAATGGTGCATTCTGTGAAGTGTGCAAGGTAAGTTGCCGGCACCCTGTTGTTATCCATGCAATGTATGTACTTGGTTTAGGTTGGTAGGATACATTTAGTGATTCTTTTCTGTGACAATTTTATGAATTTTATAGGAGATGTGTTAGTGCACGAAAAAGTCGTACAATTGACAGAAGGAAAGAAGAGAGTAACCTTTTAGATATTACAATGGCTGATATAAGCAAACTAAAACTTGGAAAACACATATCATTGCAGGTGGCATTTTGTGTTAGGTGATGGGAGACATGACAGTATGATTTTTGAGTACGTTACTGAGGTTTAGCGGCAGGTACCCTGTTCAGAGGCACTTATAACAGTTGGAAAAGTAGTGTATACAAAATATTTATACCTGCACTTTGTGGTGATGGGTGGCGATGTGGATGAATCTGGATGCAGATGCTTGCACAGTTTTACAGTACTTTCTAGTGGAGGTGCTTTTGAATGACAGGAGACTTGTACTCTAAGTGAATGAAAGTGTTAGATTCAGAGGTCTTGGATGTGATTGGTGGATGCGTGTGTGACTGTTTAACAGTACCCAATAAGGGAGTGCTGGAAAAAGAGTCGTGGAAAGGGAAGAAGGACTGCCCCTGCTTTACTGGGGCGCAGCCCTTGCGGTAGTTGGGGAAGCACATGTGCCACATACTGCCCTTCTCAGCATGCCTAGCATGGAAATGGGACTGTGGGGATTATCCAATCAGGTGTTGAGGGTGTGCTTAACAGGAAGGGGCTGTAATACTTTTTTACATTGCTCTGTTTTGTGAGGATGGCAGAGATGGAGAGAGTCACAGTGTTGATCGTGGGTGATTCCTTTGTGGATGATCTGCAGAGGTATGCCCAGGGAAGGTATTGCTGGGAATTTTGATTTTGAAGGAGTGGAGGCTTTGTGGCGCAGTGTGCCTGTGTGCAGTTTCCACGCAGTAGTTGCACTTTGCAGACATGTGGCCACTGTTACCACTGTTGATGTTGTAGTGGTGCACTATGGAGCCCTGCATTTCGGTTACATCTCTTGTCGACATTTGCTCCGTGGACTGAAGAAGCAGTGATGCAGATTTTTCCCACTGCCAAGGTCATTTTCTCATGCATACCACCTAGAAGAGTATGGAACTATCCCAATTTACTTTGTCCCCAGCCAGATGTCGGAAGGTGTTTTGTAAACAGAGGCATGTCTCAATTTTTGTACACTGCTGGGATGTTCTCCTTTGACAATGACATCCTTAATTCTCGTAATGTACACTTTTTCAGTGCAGATGGCATTTCTTTGTCCACCATTGGAAATGCTATTTTGTTTTACAATCTGAAGGATGCTTTGAAGAGGTTCATGTAAGAAAGTGAGGAGGAGAAGAATAGAGAAACCCCCCAAAAAAACAAAAGAAAAGGTGTTTGCTTACAAGCACCTACAAAAAATAAATACAAAAAAGGCTCTTTTCAGAGACACCACTAAAGAGGAAATCCCCTACCCTGGTTGAAATGTATTCCCCCCCACCCCTGTACAAAGCATGATATGTCCGTGAACACCGCAACAGTTCAAGGATCGCACGTGCCACATCCGGGACTTTTGAGGATGGCAGGCATGGAAATGGAACTGTGGAGGCTAGGGGATTGGTCAATAAGGTTTCTGGGTCTGGTGTGTAGGGGAAGACTGTGGCAGAAGGTCTGTTTGCAGAGAGGGAGTACAGATGCCTATGGTTATGGCTGTGTCATTCAGGAGGTACCATGTTTGGATTTTGGGGACTCCTGCATACAGTGGTTGAAAGTGTATGCAGAACACTGTGGAGTGGCTGCACATCTTGGATCAAAGACATTTGTGATGTCATCTTTGATGTCCTGGGTGTTAGTCGTAGCAGTGCACATTGGTGGCGTGAGTTATGGTTGCTTAGCTTACCATAACTGGCGAATTTCTGGGGTTTTTCGGTTTTACTTGTAACCATAATATGGATAGATTGCTGTTAGTGCAAAGTAACTGTAATGTCCCTTTAACAAAGTTTTTGCACTGAATTTGCTAGGTTTTTCTTAGGGCAACTCAACCATAATGTCCCTTTAACAACCTTTTTTCACTGAATATATATATTATATATATATATATATATATATATAATATATATATATATATATATATATATATGCACAATAGGATAGATGATATGATTAACTACACTAGGTAGGTAGGAGTGTGGCAAAGCAACACTAAGTAATAGTATACATACACTCATCATCACTCTATAGTTTCCCAAACGTTAGTAGGCCTCAAAATTAAAGACAAGGCCTAAGCCATTCGGAAGAAGCATTAGGAAATGATTTTACATAGCAAAGACAGTCAGTTTAGGACATCACAAAGGAATGATGCAGTGGCAAAGTCGGCAGCTTTGAGCACAGTGTAAAGTCTTGAAGTGATTGGTCAGAAGTATGAGAAGAAGCCTGTTTTCAGCCAAAGTACAAGGAAGCATGACCCAATTAAATGTTGCTATGGGAAGCAGGGTCCGCAAGGGGAAGGGGCAGAAGGCAGCATAGTGATTGTCTGCTAAGGAGAAAGTGAAATCCGGTCCCACACATTCAGTAAGTGAAACATATAACAAACAGAGGTTCTTCCGATGTTCCCAAAACTAACCAAAGCAAGGTTGCAGCCCTGGTGAGAATCAGACCATGTGCAAGGACAGGCATGGGACAAAGTCATTCAGACAGAAGGGACACATCAGCCCCTGTAGGAAAATATTCACCCAAGACTGAAACACACATAAACGAAGGTTAGCTTCCCATCCAGGTAGAACTCAACATACACAGGTCCAGAGAACTCAAATTAACACCAAGGATTCCTTGAGGTTGGTGCATTGATTAGAACTTATTAACAAATCCTAAGAATGATTGAAGTTGTAATATTACTCGTTCATATGGCAGTAAAACAAACATAATCACAGCCAGTATTCAGGCAAAAGCAACAGGCCAAACAGCATAGTGCATGAGGTCATGTACATTAGCCATGAGAAAGAAAGTGGCAGAGTTACGTGATCCCAATCAGACGTTGCAATACTGTGCTGCTGGTTGACACTGCAGTTCAAGTCCCTTGAGACCAGGACATGAAATATACAACTGTTGCAACACTTTTTGCACCTCACCTTGTCATTGGTTAGTGATGATCGAAGTGGACGACCCGAGGATGGCCACATGAGCACCACCAATAAAACACCACGGACCAAATGAAACAAATGAAAACATTGCCTGTCCAACAGCAAATCTTTGAAAGTAGCTGAAATAAATATGAAGTCATTTTTTCCAATTAACAGTATGATTACGAGGGCTAGGATAAGCCAAAAGAGTGAGGAATCGTATAGATTCACCTTTAGAGCCACAATAAACAGCCAATCAGAGGGTGATATTGCTTAGGCATTCTGTAACATCGTTAATGCCGAAACTCTGCCCTTCACTATAAAACTCCAGTGTTTTGTAATGCTCATTTGAATGATTTGTTGTGAATGCTTCCTGGCCATGGCTGCATGAAATACATTTTTGTTTTTCTTGTTGCTGTGCACTTTATTGACTCAGTTGTATTACTTTTAATATTGCTCTTTTGGGTCTTATCCTACATTTGGTGACCCCTTTTCTGTGATCTCAGACTCTCCAGCCCAGAAGCCCCTCTGTCGCATACCCTGGGTATTCAGTGCCAGTTTGCAGGGAGCAGAAACAGCACACACCATGAGGAGGCCTGCAGGTGCTGAAGTTATCCATTGGCTTCCCTGAACACTGGAGGCAGAGGCACCACCCCCAGGTGTGCAGGCCTTTATGAGGGAGGGACAGCCTCAGAGGACCTCAGGAGAACATAGTGAGCTAAATTCACCAGACGCAAGAACAAAGATCAAGAGAGTGAGCATATTTTCAAATGTGGAGTGCATGAGGTGGACCTTGTGGTGTAAATTGTTTAGTATACGTTTGGATTTGTAGTAGAAATAGAAAAGGGCTTCCATAAGGCGGAAGCAGTGACATCACAGTAGCACAGATCTGGGGTGTTGTAGTTTTAATCACCTCTCGAAGAGGAGAGGGCATCACTGATTAACTGAGAGTGGGAAGTCCCACATTAGCGAGGACTGTAACCCTCCATTCCATTTGCAAGGGAAGAAGAGGAGGACAAATAAAGAATATGCATGTAAGCATTGAATTTTTATTGCATTTTAAAAAGTGTAGCTATATTACGTACATTTGATTAGAGGTGAATGCGTTTTGGTGTGAGTGTGGAAGAGTGATTTTAAAACGTATAAAAGAAGATTGTAGTGAATTGGTGTGAAGATACACAGAATAAATTGATCTATCTCTCGCTCTTAATACTCATTGATTAATTTGATTGTCCATCTGTGTTTTATGGTAACTCAAGGGTGCACCATAGTGCACAACCTCAGGAGATCGGTGTTGTTGACCTTTGGTGTTTTTTGTCCACTGTAACAAGCAATTGTTGGTCTGTATTGTATTGTAGCCCCGATTGTGCATAAGCATGAGTACTCATTTTGAACACATGTGCAGGGAGCTCCCAACATACAGGGATAAGATCTTGAAGTATTATTTAAAGTAGTCTGAGGTAACCAAAGGGAAAATGTTTACACCTTGGCCAGCAGAATGCACACATGATAAGCATATAATTGCACACATGTACCGCATTTGTTGTACATTTACTAGTGTAAAAAGCTGAAAGGAAGGCAGAGTATATTAGAGCTTCGGAAGCATTTTCAGACTGATGAAAAGAGGGAAGGGAAGGAGCTGAAGGGGAAACACCTGTATTCAGCCCCACCCCTCTGCCGTACAGTGACAGCACATGCCCGACACAGGCTGTTACGCCTGTGCAGTTATCAGTCTCATCCCAGGGGGATGGGAGCGCACAGTCAGGCTTCTGTGCCTACTCAGCCAACCGTTTCCAGTAAAACCAGCAGCCGGATATACAAATCCCTGGTACAAGCCCTGTGTAGACCCAGAACTATCAGCATCACAAGGAGCCATGCCGAACACTAAAGATAAAGACACCATTCTAGTGAGGCTGGAAAATAAAGCATGCCGGGATCTAGAAGCAGTGATCCAAAAGACAGAGGAAAAATTGCAGAGGGTGACAAGATGAAGAGAATGAGAAGGACGATACCCTGTATTAAATGCAGATACATGGACAGCAGGGGAAGTATTGCTAAAAATGAATAGAGCAGTGATAAAGGATGTGAAAATAGAGACAGAGAATGACACACAGTCAGAAGGGCGAAGTGTGGTGAGTTCAGTACACCAAGGACAGAACAGACAAACATTTGATTAAGATTCGGAAGTGACTGAAAATGGCAAGGATCAGGAAGACGATGAGGAAGACTGAGAAACAGAGGGAGAACAAGGGGGAAGGAATCCATGGGGAGATTGACTTAGGCCCCGACTGACAACAAAGGCAGTAGCCAGGGGGAAGAAAAGACCATGAAGAAACAATAATGAGAAAAAGAGGACCCAATTTCCATTGATACAGAAGGGGATAAGGAGGTCACAATACATTCCCTGGCCACATATGGACACAAATAATCTGATAAAGGTCCTTCTCACTCTCCCCACGGGAGTGAGCAAATGGATATATGCACTTGAAAAAAAACAATGGGAGTCACATTAGCAGTGGGTGGCATGAAACGTTTACTCGCCAGTATACTGGGGAACAGACAAACACCATTTGGGTGAAAACAGGGTACCCTGGAGTCTGATTAAGAATGACGCATACAATGGGGCCCCTTTCAATAACTGTAGAGCCCATGTATGGGATGCTCTGAGAAGGGCATAGCCAGACAAACCTGACATAGGATCAATCATGGCACGCACAATTCGAGCTGACAAAGACCGAGCATTATACATTCACTCGATTCAAGAGATGTGGAGAGAGGAGATGGATGAAGCATGGGATAAAATTATACCAATATATTATCATGTTTTACGCAAGGCTTTGCCAACAGAGGTACATATGGAGTTAGACAAAATAGTGGGCATTGAGGCTAACACATGTGGAGAAATTCAAGCACACCTGTTACATTATTGTAAGCACAAGTGAGAAAAAGAAAGGGTAAAGGACGAGCAGGAACAGCATGCTGAATCAAAGCTAGTGCAGAAGAAGTTAGCAAAGGTGAGTATGGAAGGTACAATGGATACAAATGTAAGTGATAACGACAAACAAAGAGCCTCAGCAAGGTAGGGCAGGGTAATACAGGTAACAATAGAAAAAGCATGGCAAGGGTACAAGGAGCGCAAATCAACTCCCAGAGAGGGAGAGGAGGTGGTTTTGGAGGTTTGAGAGCCAGGTTTGGAGGGGCATGCTGGACATGCTGTAAAGTGTGTCACGTAACACGAGATTGCAGAAGTAGGCAACCAATGCAGTATCATCCACGTGCGCACCCACATCAATACCCAGTTTATGAGTCATCATATAGAGCACCCGCCTATGAGGGATATGCCCCACAGTCAGCACAGCCACAATACCCAGTCCCACATCAGATGGGGCCCCTACACAGGTACAGTGCATACAATACCCAACCCCGAATATTGCACAAATCACCACACAGCAGGCACTATCCGAGCAGTGACAAGCAACGACCGCCTCTGGAGCAAAACGCACTGCCAGCGAAACATGAATTCACAATAGGACAGCCCACAGCTAGCCCTGACATGCCCAGTCTTATCTTTCACCCAAACACAGAGAAGGAACCTGAAGTGGGATTGAAGATAGGCGACAGAATGTTCAACTTCATGGTGGATACGGGAGCTACGATGTCCTCCAGAAAGGAAGGAAGATTTACATTGACCAACTGGTACATGGGCATGAGGGATTCTCTGGGGAAGTAACCAAGGTTCATTTTACAGAAGATTTGCCAATTATCATATGGACAAAACAGCTGCTTGTACCATTACTATACAGCACTCAGACACCAGTAAACTTGCTGTGTAGGGATGTATTACAAACGTTGAACATGACAATCTCCTTCACAGACAAAGGAAAAGGTGTTCCACACCAGGCATGCATTTGACTAGAGTAGCATCGGTATTCCTAGCACTATGCAGCACTAACGCAGCTCGAGCCATACCCCTGCATGAGAAACTGTTCTTATATGCAGTGACTGTCCTGATTGGATGGCTCACTGGAATTCAGAACATGATATTTGTTTGCCAACAGAATTTCTGTTCAGATCAGCAGTCCCATAAGAAAGAGTACCAGGTACAAAGTTTATACTACACATTGACGCAGTAATCACCATAAAGGATGCCATGATTCTCACAGCCACGGATGAGGAGCGGATGAAATGGCGCACAGTCTTGCGCATAGACCCCATAGTACCATTGAGAGAAATCACTGACACACTTTTGTTTGATGACACAGAATCTGAGGGAGAAATATAATTTGAAATATGCATTCCATGCCACATAGTGATACATCACAAAGAAATACCACAGACAGTGCTAGTGGCAACAGTACCACCCAACCAACTAGAAGATTTAGCAGCAGTACCTAACAGACTGTGAACAGACAACCATGATCATGTAGGGTTATTAAACAGCATAGGAGCAGTGAGAATCAAACTCAAACCAGGAGCCATACTTCCACATGCAAAAGAGTATGCAGTGTCCAGAGAAGCAGATGAGGGAATATGTGACACAATTACGGCACCCATTGAGCAATGCATCATATTTTTTTTCTATTAATATTTGGTGTTACAGTTGAAAAACCTTAAGCTTTTTTTTAGCAAAAAAACAACCTTCTAAAACAGAAAAAATAAAGTAAAAAAGAATCATTTAAACAAACACTTAAGTCTTTTAGAGAAAGGAAGAAAAACAAAAATTGAAAACACAAGAAGCAAGGAAGCAATTAAAGTTCAAGAGTGAAAAGTTAATTCGTCCTTAACGTCCTTAACGAGGTATGATGTTATTTCCTCCAGCGGTTACATATACCTCATCTGTCCACATGAGTAGTTCTTTCAAAAAACCCAGGACAGCTATAATCAGTGTATTACTCTCTCCAAAAAGGATTGCTGCCCACCAATCGGCTACTGTTCTAGTTATACATTTCTGAACAACTTTACCCATCCATCTGTTCCTCTGGGTTTTTAAAGTAGGGAAAAACATAATCAGGTGCTGTAGAGTTTCCATTTGCTCTCCACACCACTTACATGCATAGTCTCTCTGTTCTCCCGGTTTTCTTGCTTCAAATTCTTCTTTAGTAGCCATTAAATTCATCCGCAGCTTCATGAACTCTCTTCTGTGCCTGCTGCATGGGAATTTTTTTAAATACTCTTAGGGATTTCCTCTTGCCCTAAGGTTAGGGTCTTTCTGGCCATACAACTTTAGAGATGGCACATTATCTCTAGTGTAGATCCTGTCCAAATCCAAAAGTTTTTTCTTAACTTTGACATGATTGGTCTTTAGGGTCTCTTCTGGGGTGTCGAATTCTTTCAAAATAGACAAGCAGCAGTGTTTCCAAGTGTTTAGCCTCAAATCAACTTCTTGTTGGAGCGCCTGATTCAAAACCTTAAAGCCTCCTTCTCGATTGTTCAAGAGGCACTTATGAAAAAAGGTCAACGTTTTCCATTGCAAAATTGACCAATGTGAGTTCATTCCCAATTCTTCTTGCACCAAAAAATAGGAGTGCATGACCAGAGACCCAACACCCCTCTCCAGTAAACACTCTCCAATTTTGGCCACAGATCTTTCGGAAGCAATAGAGAGTTTTCAGAGCCCTATGTTATAATCGCCACAACCTTCATGGTATAAAAGTCAATGACCGGTTGTAGTATAAACTTACAATATTTCTTCATAATAATTTTTCCTTGAGAAGTAAGGTTTCTCATTTTTAGTCTTAGTCTGGTCTCTTATGGTGCTTCTACTGCACTGTTATTAATACAGATTCCCAAGTACACAAGACTTACCACTTCTGCAGTTTTTTTCTCCTTTAAAAAACTATGCTTGTTTCCCAGAAGGTTTATGGGTGATGTTCCTGGAAAATTAGAGGATTTTTGTTTTCACTGCATTTACTTTAAAATTATTTTCATCCAATTAACTTGCTAAAGCGTCCAACTGCCTCTGTAAACCTACGTTAGTTTGGTCAAGCAGAATAAGGTCATCTGCATAGAGCAGACAACCTACTGCAATTCCTGCAACCCTAGGAGGAAACATTCTGATTTGTTCAAAGGCTAGGGGTATGCATGAGATGTATTGGTTGAATAGCATAGGGGCCAATCTACAGCCTTGTTTCAGACCCTTTGTTGTTGCTATTGGCTCAGTAAGGTTACCTTTCTTATCCAGTCTAACACACATATTGGTGTTCGTGTGTAGAACCAATAGTGCTTCTCTCAGATCCTCTGGGCAGTTCAATTTTTTCAAACTTGGCCCATAATTTCGGTTTCTCAATCACGTCAAATGCTTGTGCCAGATCTACTGATGCCATATGTACCTTCGCCTTTGGTTGCGCTTTTACGCTGGTCTTGATGTGATTGATCATAAAAAGGTTGAGGGAGGTTCCTATTCTCTTTTCGAAAACTGCCTGCCATTTATCGAAGTGACCAAAGCCCATCCTCCAAGAGTTAAGGGCTTGCAAGATTAAGGCACCAAAGATCTTGCCCACAACATCAAGAAGGGTGATAGGTCTGTAGTTAGATGGTTCTGACCTATCGCCCTTCTTGAATATGGGTACAACAATCGAAGAACTCTGTGAGATGGGAATCTGCTTGGTTGTCTTAATTTTTGCAAACAAGGAACACATGGTCTCTGTCCATCCGTCTGGATCCTCTTTAAGTTTGTAGTTTGACAGGCCATTGGGCCCCCGGGGCTCTTGTGTTACTTACTGATAAGATCAGGGCCCTCATTTCCGATTTCTCTGTCGAGAATGACCAGGGTATGGTAGATAGTCAGAGCATGGTTAGCATAAAACCCTCAGAACTAAACAGTGTCTCAAAGTGCTTCTTTCCAAACACTGCGGGGACTCCATTCAGTGTTACAGAGTTTTGTGGTGCATTCAGATTATTTAGTATTTTCCATATCCCAGTAGTATTCTTAGTTGCAATTAAGCCCATTTTCTTTTGAACGTCTCTTTGATGCAGGAGCCATCTGTGATTCTGCAGCCAGTTTTTATATTTTTGCTTCAGTTTCCTGGCTGTTTTCAGGTCCCTACATTTGTTCTTAGCTCTAGACAAGGCCACTTTAAGAGCTATTTTTCTCCGCATAATATCAGTGTCAAATGTGTACTTTTGTTTAAAGCCACGTTTAGAATTGCCCCTCGGTATTTCCTTATAGGCCTCAAGTCTACTGGGCTCTTTAACCCCAGTCTCAATGTCCTCCTCGATTGCGAGTCCATTGTGTCCAGATTGCACATATAGGTTGGGTCCCGACATGATCTGATTCACAAAGGGCCAGATGCCGATTGTCGTAGTTAATATCTCGTGGTCCCTCTTATCTGATGTCCTCACCGCATTATAATACCATCCACCCTGACAACACAGACAGCCTCAGGGTACAAAATCATATTTTCCAACCCAGCCATTAACATATTAAGATGTCACATTGTGAACCCAGCAACATTCGTGGCACAGCAAGTAAAGCCACAAGATCAGGTACATGATTGTGCAGTGTATAAAGGAGAATCAAAAGACAAAAGCTTAGTGAGCGAAGATGCATTTGAGACAGAAGAAACACTTCACGTAGATGGACCCTGATATGATATGATACGTTATTTATAACGCGCTTAATACCCAGAGGTTTCAAAGTGTGGACCTGCGGATTGAACCTGTGTTGCTCCGTGTCATTTTGCTTCCAAGGCGAGCACGTTACCCCTAAGCTATCCTCCTGAACAATAAACCAGGAGGATTGCCAGAGATAAACAGGAGCAGCCATAGTGAGATATGCAGAAGATCAGGAAGAAGAATTTCAAATAGGGATGAAAAAATATTGCCCTCACACATGTCAGCACAAGAAGAAGAACTTGTTGCACTCATGGAAGCACTTGAGGGGTGATCGGATGATGATGTCACCATATACACAGATTCAGCCTTTGTAACATCCTCATTCCATTCAGGATAAAAAAGATGTAAGAGATGAGGCTACAGGAGGTCGAACATATCACAAGTCCAGCATGCTGGATTACTCACTAGACTAATAGATGCACTGAAATGTCACCTCCACATAGCAATCATGAAGTGTGCCATGCACACTTATGGGATAGATGTAATTTTGCATGTAAACGCAGCCACCAAACAGGCCTCTTATATGCCATTTCCAAAGGAAAGCAATGGGCCTGTTATAGCAGTACAGCAGGAACCAGAAGCATACAGTCAGTGCCAATAGCACAGATTTTAGTTTTTCAGGAAATAGCACCAGCAGAGGAAAAAGCACTCTGTGTGAAGAGGGGGATGCACCCTATCACTCACAGACATGCTATGGAGACAAAACCACACAGGTAAAATAGTAATGCCATTGGAGCTGTTGAATGTTGCCTTGGAGCACCTCCATTACCCGACCCATACACACAAGCATCATATTGCTGCCAGTATCAGTGAGGATTGGTTCGCTCCGAACCTCTCAGAACAAGTGGATACGCTTGTGTCTAACTGTACAATGTGCCACATGTATCACCCAGCTTAAACAATGCAAACATTAAGAGGAACATGGCCATGTCCAACAGTACCCTTCAAAGAACTCCATGTCGACTTCATCGACCTGGTTAATAGGTGCAGTACCTATAGATACCTGATTGTGGCAATATAACCATTTTCCCATTTGATTGATTCTGGTCCCTATGTGAATGCTGATGCAAAATCTACCACCAAATTTCTGGTGAGGGAGGTATTTCCAAGGTGAGGAATATGCAGTGTCCTGAGGTCCGATAACAATCCTTCCTTTGTAAATTAATTCTTTAATGAGGTAACCAAAGTATTGGGAATAAAGCACAAGCTGTGCACAGCGTACCACCCACATGCCAACAGGATAGCATGGAGACTCAACTGCCAACTTAAGAATAAATTGGCCAAAATGTGCACCATGTGTTACGCTCACCTGATATCCCCGGGGGCGCCTGGAAGGTTCTGAGATCTGTAACCCTGGATGCGTAGTTGCCCAGTGCTGAATAATGAATCTGCAATTACAGAAGGGAGGATTTGTAATAACTGTCTCTAATGGGTGAATCTCCCACTTTCCCCTGACCGATTCCCTTCCCACTGGGTTCTTTTCTCACCGTAGTTATTTGTAGGTTGAGCTATCTGTCCTGCGTTTCTTGTGCAGGGGCGCTTGACATTTGTTGGCGAGCTGCCCGAGTTGCTTCACTGGTGCAATACACCTTCCTTGGGCCCAGGCCTGCTGTGACCCCGAATCTGCTGGTAGGCAGGTAGGTTTGTTAATTGTAAGTCTTTGTTCTGTTTATGGTAGGAATTCGTTAATGTCTTTATCTCCTTCGTTTCGGGTGCAAAGGTCTTGATGTTGGCGTGCCGGATGGAGAGGCACGTTTCTAGGTAAGAGAAAGCGCAAAGCGCAGTGCCTTTATTGTCTTTTGAAGCTAACCTGTGTTTTCTTCTTCTTCTTCTCCTCACAGGCCGCTGTGGTGCTGTGAAGTGGATGAGAGCACGATGAAAAGCAGGCCCCCGGAATCCGTTAAGGTAGTACAGCGCTGTGCGGTTGTTTAATATTGAAAGCGAACCTGAATATGTCTCTTTTTCTTTGAAGATGTTGCTGTGGTGCTCCGGATGGAAGCGTGGCATAGCGCAATGGAATTCAATGTTTGGAAAGCGCACATTCTAATATTGTTTTTCCCTTTCTCGTTATTGCAGGTCACATTGTTCGAACAGCAGCTGTGTTAGCGGTTCACCGGAAGTCCTTAAGCTAGTACTCACAGGTGATTGATGTTTCTTCTTCTCTTCGTTTCCACAGATTGCAGCCCAGTTGAGATGCTGAGTGCTGGATGGTGTTTTCGCAGGTAAAACAGAATAATCTTGTTCTTGTTCTTGCAGGATTACAGGAAGATGCTGAAGACCAGGAGCTGGACACGGTGAGCGTCACTCTGCTGGTTGCAGAATAACACGAAGCATGTTCTGCAGTCATGGTGCGGTTTATATAGCCCAGGTAAAGTAGTACCAGGGAAAGTAGTTCCAGGCCTGCCACACCCAAAACACTAGACCGCATGGCTTGGTTCTTAGAACTAGACTGTGTGGGTGCTTCCATGTTGGATTTAAAGGCCCATGTACATAAATGGGACCTAGTTTGAACAGCCCTTCCTTCCTACATATGAGCCTGGTGCCAAAGGCGCCAGGACTGGCTCCAGGAGCCCTTTTGCAGTGGTTTTAAGGCCCTCAGGGTTCTGGTGGGAGCCTACTTGTGGCACAACTTGTGCCCCCTCATAGTGGTCATGACACCATGCTCATGAAGAGCTGGTTTTATTGTTTGCCCCTGACCTTGTTGCTCAGGTTGTGCAACCAGCCAACCAAAGACCACCACTTGTCACTGCATGAGGCAGTGACAGGGAGGATGATGCACCTGCCGGTGGCTCACACTCAAATGCTGACAGACACTCACAGGAGTGCTGACATTCTTGGGCCAGAGTTTAATGTATATCTTAGGGACTTGTCAACATGTGCTAATGTTTTGTCTCATAGGGTAATTGTCAAGACACAGCCAAGTGCCCCAACAAACTTGAGTGATTCAGGAACAACATCAGCCCAACTACAACCAGGCGCCAAGGTCTACGTGCGACAGCACAATCACAAGTGGCACCAGCCCAAGTACACAGGACCACACGACATCATCCAAGTCACCCCCATGTCAGTCAAGCTCAAGAACCACAGAGCCTGGATCTGCGTATCCTGCATCATCAGCACTGCAACAGAGCTCCATCGAGAAGTCAACGGTGAGACAAACATCCTCAGCCAAAGTTGAGTAGATTCAATATGAGCTCATGTTTTAAGAGAGTATGACCATTTGGGCAATCATAGGTCAACAGGTCACTCAAATGTTAGAGACTCAAGAAATAGAAAGAAGCAGAATGAAGCAACAGTTCAAATTGATTTGTTGTTTGTGCTTTGCTCTTCTTCTCGCCTATTCTTTAATAAAGTTATTGACAGTAGAAGCTAGAAGTAGTGCTAGGAATGAAACAGAAGTAATGAATGTAACAAAACATAGAAACAGCCCTGTGACCAGAAATAAAAGAAGTATACAAAAGGAAGAAAGTATAAATGCTTGACTAACTAAAGAACACCTCTCCCAAAGGGAGCAACGTTTGGTGTCTGACCATGAAAACCATCAGTAGAGGTAAACATAACAAAGCATTTTTTGTGTATGATCCAATTGAGTTGGTAGTATAGTATCGTGCACTGCAAAGACAACTGTCAATTAGAGGATTCAGAACAGATACTCTTAAAGCAAATAACACTTATGTTGATTTCTCAAATATATTTAATCGGGTTATGAACAGCCAATATCTTTGGATAGATGACAAATTGACTGAAAAATACCTACAGAATATTTCTGCCAGTTTTGATCGTCTTAAATTATGACTTGGGATATTATTCAGATCAGCAGAGCCTGTTGTGTGTCGCCTGGCGATGGAATAACTGTCACGGCTATTCGTTTTACCCACAGTACGATGCCTGACTCTAACATGGCGGTTGGCACTGACATGCCTGACTCCAACATGGCGGGCCTCGCTGCCCGTTACAGTGTGTGTAGCGGTCTAGTCGTTGCGCCCCATCATGCTTTGCAATGTTTCCGGGATGGAACGCCGACGGCTTATCTACCTGCACAGCCCGGACATGGACGCGTTGCTTCTCTCCAAGGAGCTGGCGAACGCTACGTGAGTTCGTGTTAGGGAATCCCTTACTCCCTCTCTGCAGACTTGCCGTTGTCCATTTCTAATAGTTGTAACTTTTGCTCCTTTGATCCTTACAGAACTTTGTTGTTGATGAGTGTTTGTTGTTTTCTAGGATGTCTCGGTTCCCTTCATTCTAGTAGGTTCCCTGAGCTTTTCAAAGCTACTCACCTTTAAAGAATTTGTCTCCTGCTACCGTCACCTTCCGGCTTGGTTTCCTAGTGGTAGGCATTTGTTTAGTTTTGTTTAGTTTTGGAGCTGTGAGAGGGGTTTTGGTTTCTTTACCGGTGGATTCTTAGTTTAATCTTTATTTACAATATAGATCCACCAACCTGTGTCTTCTTTCCTTCTGGACAACTGTTACCCCTAAATATTAAGAGGGTTTCTGGTCATTCTTGGTAAGATTGCCTTCAGTTCTTCTCCTAGATTATAGGTGGCTTCTAGTCTTTCATTTCACTCGTTTGTTTTCCATTCATGTGCATTGCTCTGCTTTGTCTAGTGTGCCCAGTTCCTTAGTCCTTCCCTGGACTTCTACTACTCTCATTTCAAGACCTTGTTACCAACCTATCCTTTGGTAAGATTCCTGCTTCAGGGGTGGCCTTTCTTATTTCTAGATTATCTAAGACTAATCACTCTGTTTCTCTATCTTTCATCAGCCGGCCTGGCCTTTCTGCTCTGGCCCCGATCCTCTAAATACACGACCAGTCATCTCCAAAACTCCCGGGATAGCGTAACCTACATCCACGGGACTTCTCAAGGAGTCTACGTTCCCTAGCAGCTCCACAGGGTTTTATTCCCCAAGAGGGTTTCCCTGGGAACCTTCCTCTGCCCTGGCCTTTGTGCCGGTTCACTGGGAGTTTTTCGGGGGGAATTCTAATTGTCATCTGAAGATTGAAAGGGACATCAATCTCCACCTGGAAATTCATAGTTTTCTAATCCTCATCAATCCTTGTTCCATTTCCCAGGTGAGAGACCTTTTTGTTTCTATGTGATCCTCACACGGAGTCGTTCTGAATGTGATACAGTGAAGTTTTGTTTAAAGTCATAACAGTTAGCAACGCCTAAAAAGAAAGAAGAAGAGTCTCTGTTTTCACTTTCGGTTGCCCCTGGTGGGGAATACATTTTAACTATAAGGCTAAGATGGATCCACAGCAGCAACAGATTCAACAATTGATAGCTGCAGTGCAATCTCTAACAAATGAAGTCCAGCAATTGAAACAAGATAACACCTCCTTGAGACAGCAGCAGCAGCATGCGTCTCAACAGATTGCACAACAAGCCAGTATATATCGCATTCCCCATTGTTCCGAGGTCCCTCCCGGACCTCTTCCGGGTGGGCAATTTGATGGGAACCCACATAGGGTGAAGGAGTTTCTTGAGGCATGTGCTGTGCAATTCGCATTTAAAGCACATTTTTTTCATACGGACCGGGATCGGGTTGGCTACATGGTATCTCAGATGGTAGGACCCGCATTAGCCTGGGTTACTCCTTTAGTTACAAATAATAACCCATTATTGGACTCCTACACAGCCTTCTGCAATAGCATTCGTACTATGTTTGGGCGACAGGAGATTAAGGTTGCTTCACAAGAACATCTCTTGGATCTCAAGCAGGGAAATTTAGACATACTGGCATATATCACCAAATTTAAACAAATGGCCAGTGAGACCACATGGTCGGATGATGCGCAGGTCACAATATTTAGGAGGGGTTTATCAGAAGATCTCAAGGATGAGGTCTCCAGAGTTCCACGTCCCACCACTCTCACAGAGTTCATCGCCCTAGTGATGCAGATCGACTATCGTATGAAGGAGAGGATGGCTGAAAGGAGGAAGGGTAGGATCACAAGAACATCCTTTGTCCCTTCAACCTCTAAACCCCCGCCAACAGATGAACCTATGCAACTGGGATCTGCATCTCGTGGACCTTTGAGTCCCGAGGAGAGAAATCACAGACGAAGCCTGGGACTGTGTATGTACTGTGGCGCCAACTCCCACTCTGTCCAAGAATGTCCTATTGCTCCAGTTCGGCGGTCGGGAAACGCCAACGCCCGGTCGTAAGAGGAACCACGATCCGGGAACCTAAGTCTGATCAAGGTTCCTCACATACTTCACAT
The DNA here is from genome assembly GCA_002915635.3 of Ambystoma mexicanum. Lineage (NCBI taxonomy): Eukaryota > Metazoa > Chordata > Amphibia > Caudata > Ambystomatidae > Ambystoma > Ambystoma mexicanum. The sequence continues at coordinate 34,699 of PGSH02026768.1, forward strand.
TCTTTCTATTGTACCAACTTTTCAACCACCAATATGATGGTATTAAAGGTTTCCTTCACCATAGGAAGTCTCATCTTACAAGATGTTCCGGCTCTTATTGATTGTGGGGCTGCGGGAAATTTCGTGGACGACCACTGGGCTGCTTCTTTAAAGATTCCACGTTCCCCTAAAAAGGAACCTATTCCTGTTGAAAGTGTGGATGGTAGCCCCCTGATCTCGGGTCCCATCAAAGATCAGACCGTAGCAATTCAAATGTCCATTTCTACCCATCAGGAGATCCTAACTTTAGATATCATACGAGCAGCACACCATCCGGTAATCTTAGGGTTACCTTGGCTCAGGAAACATAATCCGTTTATCAACTGGACCGCTGGGTCCTTCTTTCTTGGTTCGGAGTTCTGTCTGACACACTGCATAGGAGATCACCAAAGGGTCGCCATAGAATCTTCTCCTTCCCCAAGTGATACTAAAGGGGTACATTCTCTCAATCAAATCGCGGGCCTCCCTGGAGTTTACGAGAGATTTCAGGACGTATTTTTGTCCTCTGAGTTTAACCAGTTGCCTCCCCACAGGAGAGACGACTGTGCTATCGATTTGATACCTGATCAACCGCTTCCCTTTGGACGTATGTATATTCTGTCTAACATAGAAAAAGAGGTGCTGCGTGAATATCTTCGCTCCAATTTGATGAATGGGCTGATAACAGAATCTACATCCCCAGCTGCCGCCTCTTTGTTCTTTGTAGCCAAGAAGAATTCTAAGGAATTACGTCCCTGCATAGACTTCCGCGGTTTGAACAAGATCACTGTGCCCGACAAATACCCCATGCCACTTATCCCTGACATTCTTGAAGCAGTTAAAGGGGCTACTATATATACTAAGTTGGACTTAAAAGGAGCATACCACCTGATACGGATAAAGCCCGGGGACGAATGGAAGACGGCTTTTAGAACGCCGTTTGGGCATTATCAGTAAAGGGTCATGCCTTTTGGGCTATCTAACTCCCCTGCTATTTTTCAACGCTTTATGGACCATCTTTTTTCTGATCTTCTCTTACACAGTATGGTGGTATATTTAGATGACATTTTGATTTTTTCCTCCTCCATACAAGACCACATACCACATGTTAAAGAGGTGCTTCAACGTCTACAACAAAATCATTTGTTCTGCAACCCCGAGAAGTGTACATTTCATCAATCCAAAGTTACTTACTTGGGATACGTTTTATCCGCCAAGGGGATAGCAATGGACCCAGAAAAGGTCTTGGCTGTACGAGACTGGCCTACACCCACGTCTGTTAAAGAGATTCAACGCTTTATAGGGTTCGCAAATTTCTATCGGAGATTCATACCTGAATTCTCAAAACTTACTCAGCCACTTACCAATCTTCTTAAGAAAGGAGTCATTTTTGTCTGGTCGGCCGCTACTGATCAAGCCTTTGACAGACTTAAGAAACTATTTACATCAGCACCGATTCTTCTCACGCCAAATCAGAACCGAAGATTCATTGTTGAGACTGATGCCTCCCAACATGCTTTAGGCGCCGTCCTTCTACAACCGGACGACCTTGATCAGGAGAGGCCTGTTGCTTTTCTTTCAAAAACTCTTTTGCCCTCTGAGATCAATTACACGGTCCTGGAGAAGGAACTTCTCGCCATCAAGCGTGCCTTTGAGGAATGGCGGCATTTACTTTTAGGAGCCAAATTCCCGGTCGAAGTAAGGACAGATCATCATAATCTCCGAATTCTTCAATATGCCCAAACTTGTAACAGCCGTCAGGCAAGATGGGCTCACTTTTTCTCTCCCTTCAGGATTACGTTTTCATTTATTCCTGGAAGGGAGAATCTAAGAGCAGATGCCCTGTCTCGCAAGGACCATCCTATTGACAATCCTTTCAGATCTGAACCTATTTTTCCCCCATTAACCATGGGTTTGGTGGCAGCTCCAGATTTTCTGTCTCGCCTTAGAGCTCAATCTCATTCCATCGCAAAGAAGGCACTTTCATTATCTAACCGATCAGTTCTGGTAGAGGAAGATGGATGTTATTTCATGGGACAAAGGGCATATATTCCGACTCGTCCTCTTCAGAAGGAGGTTTTGGATATGTGCCATAAATCCAAGATAGCAGGACATCGAGGCTTCACCTCCACGTTGGATCTTGTTTCACGTTTCTTTTGGTGGCCTGCTGTTCGAAGAGACACCAAGGAATATGTGAGTTCATGTCCCACGTGCTTACAAAATAAGATACCCAGACAAGCACCATTGGGAGAACTGGTCAGAATGCCCTTGCCTTCCCGTCCATGGCAAATAATATCCACGGATTTCATCGTAGATCTTCCCCAATCACAGGGGTATTCTACTATTATGGTTACCATTGACACCTTGACAAAACTGGCACACTTTGTTCCTTTGGTTGGGATACCCTCAGCATCTCAAATGGCACGCATTTTCATCAAACATGTTTTTTCCCTTCATGGCTTACCTGAAACAATCATTTCGGACAGAGGTCCACAGTACACGTCCCAATATTGGAAACTAGTTTGTCGATTTCTGGGGGTATCCAGGGCTCTTAGTTCTGGTTACCACCCCCAATCAAATGGTCAAACAGAAAGGCTGAATCAAACATTAGAAGGATATCTCAGAAGTTACATCTCAGCGGCCCAGGACGATTGGAAGGACCTTCTGCCCCTAGCTGAGTTTGCGTATAATAACTCTTACCATTCGGCCATTCATACATCTCCTTTTCAGTGCACTTTTGGGTTCAGTCCAACATCTTTTTCCACTATGAAGAGATCTGACACTAAATTCCCAGACCTAAATAAACTAACGGAACAAATCTGTCGAGGACACCACTCCGCGGTTATCGCCCTACGACATTCCCAGCACAGGAGAAAACACTTTGCTGATCGTCATCGTACACCAGCACCCGTCATCAAATCCGGAGATTGGGTATGGCTTTCTTCAAAGTTTCTACCTAGACATCTTGTTCCGTCTAAACTATCTCCGCGATACTTTGGTCCTTTTCGAGTTATTGCCGCTATAGGATCCGCAGCTTTTAAACTCTGTTTACCGAATTCCTGGTCGAGAATACATCCAGTATTTCATGTGTCACAATTGAAGCCTGATAATCGCAGTACTTTCCATCCCACGGTTACAGACTGTCCTGCTCCCATAATTTCTGATTCAGGGCCAGAGTTTGAAGTCAAAGAAATTTGCGACTCCCGATTTCACCGGGGTCGTCTTCAGTACTTAATAGATTGGAAGGGGTACTCTCCTGCTGATCGTACCTGGGAACCAGTATCTGCCATCCACGCTCCTCGGCTGATTAAAAGGTTTCATACGAGACATCCAGGCAAGCCGGGAGGTGCCAACCCTAAGGGGGGGCATACTGTCACGGCTATTCGTTTTACCCACAGTACGATGCCTGACTCTAACATGGCGGTTGGCACTGACATGCCTGACTCCAACATGGCGGGCCTCGCTGCCCGTTACAGTGTGTGTAGCGGTCTAGTCGTTGCGCCCCATCATGCTTTGCAATGTTTCCGGGATGGAACGCCGACGGCTTATCTACCTGCACAGCCCGGACATGGACGCGTTGCTACTCTCCAAGGAGCTGGCGAACGCTACGTGAGTTCGTGTTAGGAATCCCTTACTCCCTCTCTGCAGACTTGCGTTGTCCATTCTAATAGTTGTAACTTTTGCTCCTTTGATCCTTACAGAACTTTGTTGTTGATGAGTGTTTGTTGTTTTCTAGGATGTCTCGGTTCCCTTCATTCTAGTAGGTTCCCTGAGCTTTTCAAAGCTACTCACCTTTAAAGAATTTGTCTCCTGCTACCGTCACCTTCCGGCTTGGTTCCTAGTGGTAGGCATTTGTTTAGTTTTGTTTAGTTTTGGAGCTGTGAGAGGGGTTTTGGTTTCTTTACCGGTGGATTCTTAGTTTAATCTTTATTTACAATATAGATCCACCAACCTGTGTCTTCTTTCCTTCTGGACAACTGTTACCCTAAATATTAGAGGGTTTCTGGTCATTCTTGGTAAGATTGCCTTCAGTTCTTCTCCTAGATTATAGGTGGCTTCTAGTCTTTCATTTCACTCGTTTGTTTTCCATTCATGTGCATTGCTCTGCTTTTGTCTAGTGTGCCCAGTTCCTTAGTCCTTTCCTTGGACTTCTACTACTCTCATTCAAGACCTTGTTACCAACCTATCCTTTGGTAAGATTCCTGCTTCAGGGGTGGCCTTTCTTATTTCTAGATTATCTAAGACTAATCACTCTGTTTCTCTATCTTTCATCAGCCGGCCTGGCCTTTCTGCTCTGGCCCCGATCCTCTAAATACGCGACCAGTCATCTCCAAAAACTCCCGGGATAACGTAACCTACATCCACGGGACTTCTCAAGGAGTCTACGTTCCCTAGCAGCTCCACAGGGTTTTATTCCCCAAGAGGGTTTCCCTGGGAACCTTCCTCTGCCCTGGCCTTTGTGCCGGTTCACTGGGAGTTTTTCGGGGGGAATTCTAATTGTCATCTGAAGATTGAAAGGGACATCAATCTCCACCTGGAAATTCGTAGTTTTCTAATCCTCATCAATCCATTTCCCAGGTGAGAGACCTTTTTGTTTCTATGTGATCCTCACACGGAGTTTCTGAATGTGATACAGTGAAGTTTTTGTTTAAAGTCATAACAATAACATTGATTGCAGTTAAGGTAGAAGAGGCTACTTCTCCTTGGAAACATGAGAACACACAAACAGACAGGGCCTCATTACGACTCAGGCAGTAACCATGTCGCTATTTGCGCCATGGTTGCTGCCGGTACCTTACCGATTCCGCCATGGTGAATGGAGCAATTACCCCCCCATTCCAAGGTTGGCGGGGCGGTAATTCCCCATTCACCATGGCCCTTCCCCATTCCCATTTTTGGCCCCATACCGTTATTACCTCCAAAGTCCTTTTGCGGGTCCCGTCCTTAACGGCTGGTAAAACCAGCTGTTAAGGGAGAACCCGCAAAGGGACCTCGGAATAGTGCGGTAAGGGATTACCGGCACTTGTGCCTTTACCGGTACCGGTAATCCCTTACCGCCTGGGCCATAATGAGGCCCACAGTGTTGAAATAATGCCCATACCCAAGATGGTACCCATAGATTAACCCATAGACCCACCAGGAAAACTCTGGTCACCACCTCCAGACCCTGAGAATTACCTTGAAAGTTATGTAGATCCAACAGAAAATAGAGATTGCCGTTTTTTGAGGTGTAGCCCCTGGGACTATGCAAAGGGGGAGGAAACATGAGAAATGCCAGTAAGATTTGGGTATCAAAAGATATTTATGATTGGCCACATGAACAAGAATTAAGAGATGAGGAGTTGATGAGATTACTCGATCCAGAAGGAACAAAAGGGATAACTGTTGGGATGTATGGCTTACATCCCACCCGTGTGAGGAAATATAAACTAAGAAAACCCATGACGCATGACTCAGGATCTACATAAAAAACAAAGGTATGTGATGCTGGAAATGCATCAGAGGGACAGGGTCTCCGTATCCTTGTCCTTTACTGTTTTTATTGTGTGTTCTGTTGTGTTTTCCGCGCAAGAGTTCATGTGGGACTCCTGGCGGTGCAGCTCTCTCTTTTAGTTTGGTGTACAGACCCATGGGATACCCTTATGGCACCCGTGGGTTGGGGTACAACCCTGTACCCTAGTGTATGTTTTTGGGCACCTGTGTGTGGCCCACAGAGCATGGTATTGGCTGCTGGCAGCTCTGTACTGAATTTGAAAGGTGCTCTGAGTATCCTCCATTTTGGGGATGCCCAGGCCCTGCCATTGGGATCAGTAGATTCCTGATGGAAACAAGATGGCCCCCATGGCCTCTTGCCTTGCATTGCATGGTATCTTGTTATCCCAAAGTCCTGGGAAGCCCTGACTCTGTCCCTTTCCCCTGACTGGATGTTGTGTGGAAGTTCCATATATGATGTTGTGAAGTCAAGGCCAGACTGGCTGGAGCCTTCCCAGTGACTGTATGTTGTGGGTACACCTGTGGGTGGGAACCTGGGTGAATGGAGTGTGTGACCAATATGCACTTCTTGTTGTGAATATCTGGTTTTGGTGTTTGACACAATCACTGAGACAGCCCTGCCCGAAAGTGGTATGAATGAAGTGTGGAGTGTTGAATGGCTGGGTACTTGTCCCAATACAAATAACTTGTTGTGAGTGTCTGGAGAGATGTGAATGGCCTGAATGCACTATGCACCTGATTGGCTGCCTGCCTGCATGAATGCCCTTCTGACAGATTGGTTGCCTGAGTGTGACCCAGCAGAATGAATGGGAGATCAACTAGTATATCTGGGGGCCTCTCACTGCTAGAATTCGTGTTTAGAAGCTGAAGAGAAACTGGAGTTGAAACTGAAGCTTAACCTTGAAGCCCTGCTGGAAGAGAAGTCTTGATGCTGCTCTACTTCATCAATCTGAAAGCTGCTGTGTCTTCAAGGACTGACCCAGAGAGGACCTGGTAAGGCACCCTCATCCTGAGCTACGAGGGACCATCGTGCACCAGCTGATCTCTGCCAAAGCTCCCTGGTAGACAGACCTACGACAGGCTGCTGACCGGAGACGGGGACCGCCGCAGAATCACAAGGAGAAGCACCCGGACACTGTTATCAATTATCGTCGATGACCGTCGTCGCCGACCGGAGCCGCCGTGTTCCCTTTGCCTATGTAACATTTGATCCAAGGACGCTCTCGCATGCAACGTCGACAGCTTTGTCCCACCAGTGAAAGTCGAGGCCGCTGACGCACCGAGGAGCATCCGCCAGTAGGTTTCCCGCCACCTGATGACCGTAGAGAGGCCGGACGACTCAACACCCTTGCTGGGCCACAGTTCTTCACAATCTCTTTGCGGTCCTGAACTATCGTCTTTGAGGTGCCCCGCACGCCTCTTCCTTGCAGGATGCCAACACTCCGTCATCGCCGAGCACCGCTAGGAACGAAGCTGCCACATCGATGTTCACCCTTTTTCCTCTTGGGATCTTGACGATCCGTGGCTCCTGCCTTAAAGGGACCTGCTTAAGAAGGATCCGTCGACGACCCGACGATGAACTCTGCTATTCCAGGTAAATTGGGGTTGTAGAACTATTTTAGAAGCAAATAAGACTCTTTTGAGCAGTATATGGACTGGGCTTGTATGATATATCTTTCTTTACAGGTTGCCGAGGTGGGGGGATCTCCACACAGAATTGTGCCTAGTTGGTAGGGGTCAATATTTTGCCAATTGTTCTAACCAACTGCTTTCCTCCTATATCTATTGTTGGTTACTTTTATTCCTTTATCTGTGTGACATTTGACCAGAGTATAGTTGATGCACTTTAATGAGATCTGATAATAATTGTGGTACCACTTTAGAACTGTATATATTTGCCATTGTAGATTTTCTGAGCACAAAGTGAGTTATTGTGATTGTGTACATAACCTTGAATATTAATTATATAAAGACTGTGTTTTAACTTATACAGTGTGTGGACATTCCTTTGTGGGGGCTTGGGGACTACACTGTACTTAAGAACCAGCCTGCATCCCCTCCTGAGAAGCTAGGCCTTGATTGCTCGACCAGCGCTACCCTATAGAGAATCTTGGCTGGGGTCCTCTGTGCCTCTCCTCTGCCATATAGAGAGCAGGGGTACAGACACTCCCCCTCCAGTCTTTACACTGGTGGCAGCAGTGGGATGCTTATGGTTTTAAGAATCAGTGTATAACCGTGCCACTTACAAAATATCTGCACTTTGTTAAATTGAGGTTTAGTTGTGTACAAGATAACTGCATTACAAGCAATGGAGTCTATTGCAAATGGTAAATTGACTAGGATGAGCTTAGAGGCTCTCCAGAGTGCTTGTGAAGCCAGGGAGTTAGACTTTGTGGATAAGTCTAGGGCTGAGCTTATAGCTGCCCTGGTGGACTACCAGACTGATGGTGAAACTCTTGAAGGGGGGGATGCAACCAATGAGGACTCTGCCCCTGGGGTTTTTGCTGAATCTGATTCTGGGAATGCCACCATTCCTGCTGCCTCTGTTCCAAACCCCAGCACTGCTCTTCAGGGGAAGCCCTGAAGATTGAACTTTTAAAATTGGAGCTACAATGGAACAGTTAGCCTTTCAATACAAAAAGTTGGCAACAGAAGCTGAGTTGAAGAAAGAGGAGTTGGCACAGCAAGTGATACTCAAAGATAGGGACACTGAGCACCAAAGAATCCAGCTAGAGAAAGCTAGAGTGGAGACTTCAACTAAACCAGTTGAGAGTGGCAGGTCCCCAGCCACCAAGTTTATGAAAGATTTGGTTGGTGTGTTTGTGGAGCATTCTGATATCCTGCAGTGGATTGAAGCATTTGAGATGGCTTGTGCAATTCATGATGTTGATAAGAGAGATTGGGCTAAATGTTTGTTAAGCAGAGTGCCTCAGACTGGATATGACTGTATTCTGAAACTGAGTGTGGAAGAACGGGGTCAGTATGAGTGCATGAAGTCTGCTTTGATTGGCAAGTTTGGCAAGATACCTACCTAATACCTTAAAAGGTTCAGGGTTTTTAAGAAACGAGAGAATGGCCCTCATTACAACACCAGCGCTAAACCATGGCGCTATTAGCACCATGGTTGGTGCTGGTGTTGTAATGAGTCCGCCATGGTGAAATGGGGAAATACTACCCCATTCCAAGGTTGGCGGGGTGGCATTTCCCCGTTTCCCCATGGCCCTTCCCCATTCCCATTTTTGCCCCAAAGGGAATGGGGAAGGCGGCAATTACGGTACCGCAAATTGCGGTACCGTAATTGCCTGCGAGGTCCCTTTGCGGGTCCCTACTTTAACGGCTGGTCCAAACTAGCCGTTCAGGTCGGGTCCCGCAAAGGGACCTCGTAGTAAGGCGCTAAGTGGTTAACGGCACCTTAGCCTTTTACGGCGCTGTTAACCACTTAGCGCCTGGGTCGTAATGAAGCCCAATGTGTCTTGGATTGACTGATTGAGTGCTGCGCACATGAACATGATGGGGTGGATTGATGGTTACAAAGAAAAGCGTTTGTTGAATTGTCCAACCTTTTTGTTTTTTGAGCAATTTTCAGAAGCCTGTTCACCAGAGCTGCATCAGTATGTTGCTGACCAGAACATTTTCCCTTTAAGCTGGCTAGGTTGGCTGACATGTGGGTCTCCCACCGGGTGTCCCCTAAGGACTCCAGTGGGAAGGACACGGACAAAGAAAAGTCCCAGAAGCAATCACAGTCAAGTAAACCAAAACCTTCCTCTCCTAAGACCCAAATATCTAGTGGGGATAAGTCATCTGTGGGTGGGAATAAGAGTAGTGGTCCACCTGCTGCAAAGCAGGCTCCCAGTGGTTCCAGTACCTCACCCCGCACTCCGGCCCTTGTTGGGATTGTGGGGCTCTGGATCACAAGAGGAGTGACCCTAAGTGTAAAGGTAAGGCACTTGGAGTCCAGGCTGTCAGCCTGACTGTTGTGCTTAATTCATGTTTGGTTCAAAATGGCGAGGGTGCGCGATGCATTCTGGGAGCGCTCGGAGCCATGTTGGATATTTACTTCCTTCCGCAGTGAAAGGCTGCACACATTTTGCTGAAGTGTTAGATTCACAGTGCTGAGACAAACATGCTTTTTCAAACTTGGTATGCAGTCAAGGCCATTTCTGCTGGGAAAAGCGAACGTTGTTATGACTTGCTACTGTTCTCCCTGGAGCATGTTTTTAGAGCAGGGATGCCCTGCGTTCCTTGGGGGGAGTTCTCGATTGACCCAGCTGGCAACCGACGGCTGTTCCTCAACTGCACAGGTGCAATTCCAGAAGGTTCGAGAATTAACTCCCCTTTTGTGGAGTTCCTGTATATGCGGAAACCCAGAGGGGTCAGGTGAGACTTCAGCCAGAGAAGGACGCTCCGTCTGGCCTTCCTGTGAGCTGTAGCACTCTCTTCCTGGCTGCCCTCCGGAGTCCAGCCGCTTCTGGACGAGATTTTGACAAGAATTACGCTCACGGTGATGTATTTCTTTTAACTTCTTTACTTCTTCTGCAATCTATGTCCATGTTAGTTTTATGAGTTATTCCTATGTACTTGCAATTTTTGAATAAATAGCCGTAAAGAGCTGATTATCTTCTAACGAGTGCATGGCTGTGAGTTATTGTGTCTGTCTGTTTATGGGTTGAAGTATTTGCTCTATAATTGCATTGGTGATTTATGGTTGTTCTGTGCACTTTTCAGAGGAGAGCAATACATTATGGCGCTGTGAGCAGGGTTATTTATGATGAAGTGTTCCAAATATTCCAGCATCTGTTTGAACGTAGATAGGCTTCGGTTATCTTGCAAACGAAAGTAAGTTGTCAGTGAGTGTTGAACTGTGTTAAGCTGGGTTTTTTTTCCTGCTGGTGTGTGCGTGCTTGTGGGAGTGATTGCAGAGAAAAGAAAAAAATAGATATAAAGAGGTTTTGTACCATTTTGCAGTAATGAATAGTTTGTTCAGGAAAAAGAGTGTTCCCGCTGGCGGTGAATGCTCTGATGTTGTCATTCCAGGCTGGACTAAGAGTCCATATGATAAGTTGGCTCAGGCATGGGCTGTGGTGCCGGGCTAAGTGAGACTTGGGATCAAGGATTGGGGGATGCCGATCCGGCTGATGTAATTGCATGCTTGCAACAAGTTTCAGTAGAACGTGGTAAGGAATGTGTGGCATTGGGCAGGCGAAGTTGGGTTCTTTTGCATGCTTATAGGAAAATACATCAAGACAAATGGATATGAAAAATGAGGTTTTGCGATTAGAGAGAGAGCTGGCTGCAGAACGGCAGACTGCGTTAATGCAGCAGATTCAAATGAAACTGTTTAAAGATTAGGCTGACACATATCAGGCGGTGGCCGAGAGGGCAGCAGTCAGAGTAGCTCGTTATAAGTATAGGAAAAGACTGGGAGGGGTCAACAAAAGAAAGGTGGCAACTGTAATCACTAGCGCTGGCGCAGACTGGGATCCAGACAAATGGGATGGGGATATTTTTGATTCCACCAGTCTATAAAGTAGTTCTGCAGAAGAGTCTGACCCGAAACCAGAGGTAAAACAGAAAACAGTGACGGCGAAGCCTGTTAGAAGGCGGCGAGCCGGACCACACCCGCAGAATCCTGGTGGTGGTATGGTGGATTTAACCACTTTGGAAGATTACACACAACAGGAGGTTGGGGAAATTATTACCCGTTTGAGGCAAAAATCAGGGGAGCTTTATGACATGGATGGTGAGATTGCTAGATGGGGTGCTGCAGGGTTGTTGGTAGATTCTATTGATTGACTGCGTTTTTTAACCCTGTCAATTGACACCAATGTACAGAAGGTCTTAAGAGCAGGACCGCCCCCTGATGCAAATGGTCAAGATACGCAGGTGTCTTTGTTGCCCCTGATAGCTCAAGCATGTAACCGTAAATACCCCATTACCACAGACTGGCCTAGTGAAGAAACAAAGTGGTAAACATTGAGAAAAGCAATTCAAAAAGTCAGAGAGCATGCTATGAAAGAGACGATTCACACAGATGCTCCTGATCACATGGGAGCCGTGCCGCTCTCAGTTTCAACTCGCAACATGGTGATTAGAACTGCGCCACCCGCATACAAAAGTATCATTATGACTTTGCTCGTAGGTATGACGGGCAAGGCTACTGATGAGGTAGCAGATGCCATTAGGCAACTTGCAGATTTGGGAGAGTGGGACAAGAGCGATAACAAGCCACGGGGGAGAGAGGGGCGCAGTGAGAGAAGAACTGAAGGCAGGCGGCAAGATAGCAGAGACTCCCGAGTGTCCCGAAAAGACATGTTTTTGGCTTTGTTAAAAGATGGTGTGCCACATGAAGAAATTGATGGCATTGAAACCAGAGTAATGTATGAATTATACAAAAAGCGAGGACTTGCAGTAAAAGAGCACTATAAACAGGTTAAGAAACAAGTAGTCACCACACCACAGGGGGATGCCTCACCTTCTGCTCCCTCTGCAGAAGAACAAGATGAAGGGTCTATGGGGACACCTTCCCCGTACCAGCCGACATACGCTGATTTGAGAAAGGTGGTGAGTGCAATGCTAGAGGTGGAGTCAAGTCACACTCATTCGAAGTTTGACTAGGGCTTCGGTCAAGCTCCGGCAGCGTCTGCCCGCATAAAAGTGGATAGACGGCCTCATGTTGATGTTAAGATTTTTTGGGGTCCAGGAAATACACAAGGGGTGCGAGCATTGATAGACACCGGGGCGGAGGCCTCTTTGATTCATGGTAATCCGACACGATTTAAAGGCAAACAGTTTACGATCAAAGGTTTAGGAGGAAAGGAGACCCCCGCAGTGCAAACGCAAGTGGAGATGAAAATAGGCAATTTAAAGAGGCAGAAATACCAAGTGTTGATTGTCCCGATACCTGAGTATATAATTGGCTTTGACATTTTGGAAGGGCTAACCTTGGGACTTGGCAGTAAAAGGTACCAGTTTGGGGTGAGTGAACTGATTTGTACCCCCATTACTGTAGGCAAATTGAAGATGCCCCCTGTGCAAGTGCCAATAGCAACCAAGTGGGTAGCAATGAAACAATACCGCACTCCTGGGGGGCACAAGGAAATTTCAGACACCATCAAAGAGTACATGGAGGAGGGTGTATTACCCCCTATTACCACATCATGGAACAATCCGCTCCGGCCCATTAAAAAGGGGGATGGGTCGTGGAGGATGACGGTTGATTACAGGGAGTTGAATAAACATACTCCTCCCTTAGTGCCCGCAGTCCCAGATGCCATTACCTTGATTGAGAATGTCCAAAAGTTCGAGGGGACTTGGTATGCAGTGATTGATTTAGCCAATGCATTTTTCTCCGTGCCAATTGCTGAAGAGTGTCAAGAGCAGTTTGCATTTACGTGGGGTGGACGTCAGTACACTTTCACGACACTACCCATGGGGTACATGCACAGTCCGACTATCTGTCACCGGCTGGTGGCAGAGCACTTAGACAAGAAACCTGACATACAAATCTCTCATTACATTGATGACATTATGATTCAGGGCAAGGATGAGCACAGCGTGCAAAGTTAGTTAGATGTCATTATAGAAGGATTGAAAAAGGAAGGGTGGGAGATTAATCAGAGTAAAATTCAAGGTCCAGCTGAAACAGTGATATTTTTAGGGATTCAGTGGCATAATGTGCATCGAGAAACGGTGCCTTAAGATTCGACAGAAAATACTTGAATTCACTACTCCAACTAACAAAAAGCAAGCTCAGCAGTTTATAGGACTGTTTGGGTTTTTGGAGACAGCACATTCCTCATTTAGGGCCGATATTGGCCCCCCTCTACAAGGTGACACGAAAGAAATATGAGTTTCAGTGGGGGGAAGAGCAGCAGAGAGCCTTTGAGATGGCAAAAGACACCGTGCAGCAGGTGCTTGATTTATGGACCTTGAAGGAAGGCGAAGTGGAATTAAATGTGTCTGTGCAGGACAGTTATGCTAACTGGAGTGTGTGGCAGAAACAAGACAGGAAACGTGTGCCATTAGGGTTTTGGAGTCGTAAGTTGCCCAATGCTGGTAACTCATATACTCCGTTTGAGAAACAATTGCTGGCATGTTATTGGGCTCTTGTTAATACTGAGCAAATGACGGTGGGCCATGATGTATTGATGAGGCCAGAAATACCAATCATGAAATGGGTACTGAGCTCTCCTAAAACACATAGAATAGGACATGCTGAAGAAGCCAGCATAATTAAATGGAAATGGTACATTCAAGACAGAGCCAAATCAGGAAAGGGTGGAGTGGCAAAATTACATGAGCAAGTAGCCAACATACCGCCCTCAGATTACATACCACCGAAGTGCCTGAAAAAACGTGAGTCCCCGTGAAATGGAGAGTACCTTACAGCGATTTGACCGTGGAACAAACAGAGCATGCTTGCGTTCATGGATGGTTCAGCCGATTACGTGGGAACTGAGCGGTACTGGAAAGCAGTGTCGTACAATCCCAAAACCAAATAAGATGTGACAACGACAGGGAAAGGAAAGAGCAGTCAGTTCGCAGAACTTTACGCAGTTTACAAGCATTGAAACAAGAGACCCTGGTCAATGTTATGTGTTACACAGATTCATGGTCAGTGGCAAATCGATTGCAGCGTGGTTGCCAATTGGCAAAAGAATGGATGGAAGATTCATTCAAAAGAGTTGTGGGGGAAAAGAACTGTGGCAAGATATTGCAGAAATGTTGTTACAAAGTGAAGTCACTGTATATCATATTGGACGCGCATTGTGCCACAGATTCATTAGAACGTTGTTTAATTCTGTTGCAGATGAACACACCAAGATTTGCCTCAGTGGATGCAGAGGCTCGCCGGAGACGATATGAAGGGTTTGGCCAAATGGGCCCATCAGAAATGTGGGCACCTGGAGAAACAGGCTACTATCAGGTGGGCACAAGATTGAGGCATCAGTCTTTCTTTAGAATTAGTGAAAACATTATTTTGCAGTTCCGTGTGCCAACACCAATTGCATAGACTTATACCTCAAATTGTTCGAGGCACATTGAGAAGAGGAAAATTACCAGGTCAAATTTGGCAGATTGATTATATCGGTCCTATGCAATCAGCAGAGGTTGTCAGTATGCATGCACTATTGTAGATACATACTCAGGATATTTGATGGTTTTTCGTGCAAATGTGCAACCCCAATTGAACATCATCAGGATTGTTAGATCAGATCATTTACATTATGGAGTGCCTTTGCAGAATCAAAGTGACAATCGGTTCACATTTCAAAAGGCAAATAGTGCAGGAATTTTGTCAGGAAAAAGGCATTGAGCGGGTATATCATATTCCCTAATCACTCAGCTGCAGCAGGGCTAATTGAACGAATGAATGGGTTACTGAAAGTTGGTGCCAAATCTGGAGAAGGCGCATTTGGGAGGCTGGGTGATCAGTGTGTTTGATGCGGTGCAAGTAGTTGAACAATAGGCCTGTGGTATGAACATTGAAACTCCTTTGATGCGATTAATGACTCCTACTTTGCAGGTTCAACCCAATTCAGTCACGAGAAACACTGGGTATACTGGGAAATTCACCACAGTTCTTCAGCTCCCTATCTAAGCAACTCCAAGGTCAGCAGGGTAGTTGATTCTAATGAAGAAATTCAGATTAGATCCAAGGTAACAGTTGTCATTGAAACAGGGATTGAGTACAGATTCCCCCAGAGCATATGGGATGGTTGTCCCCTAGATCTGGCCTAGCATTGAAGGAGTTTCAAGTGTTGGGAGGGGTAATTGATTTGATTACCAAGGCAAGATTAAAGTCATCCTATGAATAGTGGGATCAATTTGTTATCAATCCACAAGGGTGATCGAGTGGCCAATTGATAGTCATTCCTATTAAGTTGTCCTTGATTAAGAAAGGGGAGCCTCCTACAGTGTTAACTAACCCGTGGGATCGGGTTTGGCTCTTCAGAACAGATGGTACCGGGTGCAAAGGTGTGGGTTAGAACAGCCAAGTGGTCACCAGTGCCAGCAGATGTCATTGCATCAGGCAAAGATCAAGTGGTTTTAGTAATGGAGCCTGTAGATAGGGAATGGCAATATGAACCCGGCAGAACAAATGTTCCTAAGAGAGTGATGTACACCTGATATCTCTTTCTGGGTTGCTGTAGATCTGGGTCTGGTGGTGTGACGTGTCACTAAAATGGACTCCATTGATGACGGGTTAAGAAGTCTTCTATCAACAGCAAAAAATGTCACTCTGTGCCGTGTTCAAGGGATACTATAGTGATGAATAATGTCCCCAAGCCAACCTTATTCCAGTGCCTGACAGCCCGCCAGACCGGAAGACATGGATCCGTGAAGTGTCGACAAACCACATCAGGGGACAAGTGAAAACAACCTGATGTCAGTTCGAGGAGCCCTTGTAGGATGAGAAAACACTCTCCTATGATTACTCAAGAAGAAAATATGTGGAGCTATTTAGCACAGCAAGTACTGAATATATCCACACTTTTTTTTATCTGATGTGCCCAATGCTGAAGCTTTATTGACTACATGTTTAGTTAGGTGCAACGCCTGTCCGGTTTTAAAAGCATTTTTTGGCGTCACACATAATGATTCTTTAGTTCAAGGACTCAGACATTAGACAATCTTTTTCAGTCTACGGAGTATTGCCGATTCTGTCAAGAAACCGACAAGAAGTGGGAGAAATTTGACACGTGTGATTACGTACAACGTAACCCAAGTTATTGTTATATGTGTACGGCAATGCACAAGAAATTGGTAAATCAGACAAATAAGTTGACCGATCAATCAATCATACCACTTTTGAGAGAGACTGTGTTCACGAATGTCACGCAAATGCACCAGTGTAATAACACTATGTCTTTGCAATTCATACAGTGATAACTTGCTAGTCATTTTGAATCATGGTGAAACTTCAACAGGATGGGTCTTTTCATGTGGTAACATTACATATACTTATATTCCAGTTAACATTTCTGGAGGTCCATGTGCTTTGACTCGATTTTGGACTAATGATGTTCCCTTTACACTTCAGCGATAACTCGAGGTAAAAAGGTCAACCTTTGAATCTATGGGACTATCTCCTGGACTGTGATTCACATGTACATTTGCTATCAGAAGCTGAGGTTTTAGCATTTAACCCTTCATTAGTAGGTGTTTTGGGTTTTAGCTGCTGGAAGGTTACAAATCTTTGGATGAAAATTAGCGTGTTTAGTAGTTAAAAGTCTTAATCATACTTCCGCAAGCTTAGAGAATACTCCTTGATAGTCAAGTTATTAGAAAAGCTACTTTGCAGAAACAGAGCTGCTGTGATTACTATTGCTAAGCATAATTTAGGGTGTAATGCCTTTGAAAGGTATGTGTTGCTTCAATTTGGAGTGACCCACTCACGATCCATTGAAAGTCAAATTCAATGTTTGAGGGATCTTATTTCACAAAGTGTCTTCAAGATCAAAACAGAAACTGGTGGATTCGTTATTTCATGGATACCCGATAGTTGGGGTGCACTACGTTATATTTTGCTTGCATTTTTATTCTTCTGTCTATTATAATTGCTTATTGTTGCTGCGTTCAATGTATCCCAATTTAGTTTTAACATTTGTAGGTTTCAGAGACCGTTCCAGTGCTACCTGGCTACGGAAGATAAATATCTCAAAGGGTGGAAGTGTTCTGGCTTAATTCAGTTTGGTCAAAATGGCGCGCGCGCACAATGCATTCTGGGAGCGCTCCAGAGCCATGTTGGACATTTACTTCATTCGCAATGAAAGGCTGCACACATTTTGCTGAAGTGTTAGATTCACAGTGCTGAGACAAACATGCTTTTTCAAACTTGGTATGCAGTCAAGGCCATTTCTGCTGGGAAAGCTAACGTTGTTATGGACTTTCTACTGTTCTCCATGGAGGCATGTTTTTAGAGCAGGGGGCCCTGCGTCTTGCGGGAGCTCTCGATTGAACCAGCTGGCAACCACGGCTGTTCCCCAACTGCGCAGGTGCAATTCCAGAAGGTTCGAGAATGAACTCCCCTTTGTGGAGTTCCTATATATGCGGAAACCCGAAGGGTCAGGTGGAGGACTTCAGCCAGAGAAGGACGCTCCGTCGTGCCTTCCTGTGAGCTGTGAGCACTCTCTTACTTGGTGCCCCCCGGGTTCTTCCAGCCACTTCTGGACGAGATGAGGACAAGAATTACACTCACATGAATGTATTTCTTTTACTTCTTTACTTCTTCTGCGATCTATGTCCATGTTAGTTTTATGGGTTTATTTCCTATGTACTTGCAATTTTTTAATAAATAGCCGTAAAGAGCTGATTGTCTTCTAAAGAGTGCGTGGATGTGAGTTCTTGTGTCTGTCTGTTTATAGGTTGAAGTTTTTGCTCTATAATTGCATTGGTGATTTATGGTTGTTCCGTGCACTTTTCAGAGGAGAGCAATACACTGACCTACCCCTACCCCATGTATGAGGTGGAGGCCACTGTCGTCCCCTTCTCTACAGTGATCACATTTGGTGCTCCTGCAGAGATTTCCTTAGTGTCCCTTGGGGCCTGGGACCAGTACGCAGAAGTACTGGCGACTATCCCACAGAACACCCGTAGGTGTTTGAGAAGTGTCCTCTTGAATGGCCAGCCTTCTACTGGTTTGAGAGACACTGGGGCAAGCATGACAGTGGTGGACAGGACCCTGCTCAAGCCAGAGGACTATGTAGGTGCTCCTGTGAGAACCATCAGGTTAGCTGGTGGGCCTCCCAGATTATCGCCTGTAGCCTTAGTCACACTCATGATTGGAGACAAGACAGCAAAGCTTCCTGTCCTGGTTCAGGACAATGTCCCTGCTAACATTTTGTTAGTGTCACGATCCATGCCCCTGACCCCCTCAGGTATAACAGCCCCCTGGCAGCAGTGGGGCTAAAGCCCTTCACACTGGCCCCAAGGGCCTTAAAACTCCAACAGAAACATACATGGAGTCAGTCCTGGTACCTTTGGCACCAGGATCATTATCAGGAATAAAGCAATACCAGTTTTGGACCATAATCCAACATGGAGGCCTATGACACAGCTCAGTTCTTTAGAACCAAGCCATGCGGTCTAGTGTTTTGGGTGTGGCTGGGCCTGGAACTACTTGGCCTGGAACTACTTTACCTGAGCTATTTAAACCACACCAAAACAGCGGAACACGCTTTGCATTATTCTGCACTCCTGCAGCGTAACGCTCACCGTGTCCAGCTCCTGCTCATCTGCTTCTCCGGCGGCCCGATCCTGAAGTCCTGGATTTGGATTCCATTAATAACCTGGAAGAACAAGAACAGCATTAGCAAGCAAGAACACTTACCTGTGAAGTAACCGGTCTTGAATCCATCCTGTGCTTTGCTTACCTCGCCCAACTCCGGAGTTCGCAGCAACCTGCACAGGTAAAGAAACAAGGACAGCATTAATAACAATTCTTACCTCGGGAAGCAGCGAGTCCTGGCAGCATCCTGAGCTTCTCTTACCTCACCCATCTCTGGGTTTCACCACAACCTGCAAGGGAGAAGGAACAAGGTCAGCATTAACAAAGCACTTACCTGGGTAAACAGTGCTTCAATTGCTCATCATGTCGGAACATCACCGCAACCTGTACAAAGAAGGGAAGAGAACACAGGTTAGCAATTAACACCAATAAACAGCGCAGCGCTCCGCGCATCAATAACTCACTGTGGTCTTCGCCATTGGTGCAGAAACTCCGAGATCGCAACCATCCCTGTGAAAACAAAAAGAGACATTGTTAGGGAACAGCGTAGTGGAGCAAATTGCTGAGAAGAAAGAGAAAACGGAGCGAAAGAAAGGGATGGAATAAAGACAGAAAAGACATTATAACTCACCTGGAAGACAGCAAGCAGAGTCGGAGTCACAGGCGGTCTGGACCCGACATAAGGACACATGGACCAGTGAAGCAACTAGGTCCATGGAACGCCTGCACCAACCACGCACCCCTGCACAGAGACGCAGGACGGAGAGTTCAACACACAAAAACCTAAGGTGAGCAATAACCCCAAGGGAGGGGATTTGGACCAGAGGGAAGTGGGAGTCCACCCATCACGGAACCAGTATTTTAACCCTCCATTCTCCTGATATAGGCGCTACCCAACATCTGGCACATAACCAAGCAGAGAGGGGTCCGGGATAGCATTTAGACCTCCATCCAGTATCGTGTGGCACCCCTGTGGATACCAGGTGAGCGTAACAGTTAGGTAATGATCTAGTGGAGTTGGGGTTGATCTCGTATGGTCTCCCCCTGACTGCTGCTGTAGTCACTAGGTCACAGGTGACACAGGGACTGGCTGTGAGTAAGGTACCTGAGCCAAAGGCGAGGCCTAAGCCAAGAAGACGGAAGAACAAGAAGGACACCTCTGTGAAGGGGAAGGCTTCTCTTCCTGCTGTTCCTACAGCACCCATTGGGATCCATGCTCCGGACGGTCTGGGTCCAGTGGAAAACCCAAACTCAACTCCTGAGGGAGAAGAGACAGAAGACTCTCCTGTGGAAGAGGTTCTCAACCTGGAGGACCACTCCGACCTTCAATGCCTGCTGGCTGAAGGGACCCTCCTGGGTGGACTTCTGTAAGGACAGAGAGAGTGTCACTCTCTCGAGGGCCTGCGAAACAGGCCCTGTCCCAGCACAGGGAGAAGTGCTAGGAACATTCCAAATCATTGGGGAGGGTGGGCTCCTTGTAGTGAGCCCACTAAGCCTGAGCCTGGTGCCCTCAAGAGGTTGGCGGTACAACAGGTTTACAGGCCCTTCCTGCTGTAGTTGGCTCATGAGGTACCCTTAGCTGGTCATCTTGGTACCAAGAAGACTAAGCAGAGGCTCTCTGCCCATTTCTACTGGCCTCAGATGGGAGTAGAAGTGGAGTCCCACTGCAAGACCTGCCCAACTTGTCAGTTGTCGGGCAAGACTGGAGGCAGTGACATTGCCCCACTGCAGCCATTGCCAGTGGTTGGCACCCCATTTGAGAGGGCGGGCATCGACATTGTCGGTCCCCTTGATCATCCCACTTCAGGTGGACATTGGTTCATCCTGGTCTTGGTTGATCATTCCACCAGGTACCCTGAGGCTATACCCCTTTGGACTGTTACTGCCAATGTGGTTGCCAAGGCTGTCCTGGGCATTTTTACCTGGGTTGGATTCCCTAAAGAGATTGTCTCTGACAGAGGATCCAACTTCATGTCTAGTGAAATTAAAACCATGTGGAAAGAGTGCGGTGTAACCTAAACGTTCTCCACCTCTTACCATCCCCAGACAAATGGTCTGGTTGAGAGATTTAACAAAACTCTCAAGGGCATGCTAGGTGCTTTTGAAGAGCCCCTAAGGAGGAAATGGGATTTCCTCCTGCCATGCCTGCTGTTCGCTTACAGAGAGGTACCTCAAGAGGGTGTTGATTTCAGCCCCTTTGAGTTACTCTTTGGACAGCCCGTGAGGGGGCCCCTTGCCTTGATCAGAGAAGGTTTGGAGGCCACCCCTCCAGGTCCCGCCAAGCAAGTGTGGGACTATGTGTTAGGTCTCAGACAGAGGATGACACAGATGATGGGTCAGGCAACAGCAAATCTCAAGGCCAGCCAGGAATTTAATAATACTGGAATGACCTTAAAGCCTTGCAAGTGGATTGGACTCCTGGACAGGAAATCCTTGTGATAGAGCCTACCAAGCCTAGAGCTTCGGCAGACAAGTGGACTGGACCGTTCAGGATCATCTCCAAGATGGGCGAAGTCATTTCTGTTGTTAGCCCTCGGTGTCTAGTGAGGAGAATCTCTTGCGATCTGCGTGACGAGCAGCGAAGCCTGCAGCTTGCTCCGGTAGTATACCTCTCTGTTTTCACTGACACCAGGCCTTACACCGTGGTGTAGGCACGAAATTGACACTGGTGACAGTGTGCCTGTCAAAAGCAGGTGCTACCTTATGTCAGATACCGTTAAGAACCACATCCAGGCTGAGGTTGCCAAGATGCTGGATCTGGGTGTTATTGAACCCTCAATTCAATCCCTGGTCCAGTCCCGTTTTCCTTGTCCCGAGGCAAGTTCCCAGCCAGGTACCAAGGATTGGAGGTTCTGTGTGGACTACCGAGGAGTCAATGTCATCACCAAAACTGACACGCACCCATTGCCCAGGGCTGATGAGCTTGTGGACACCATAGGTGCTGCCAAATTTATGAACACCTTTGACCTTACCTCAGGCTATTGGCAAATAGCTCTGACGGACCATGCTAAGGATAAGACGGTGTTCTCAACACCAGAGGGACTCTACCAGTTTAGGGTCATGCCTTCTGGGTTGAAGAATGCCCCTGCCACCTTCCAGAGATTGGTCAATCATGCACTCAGTCTGCTGGATGCCTTTTGTGTGGCCTACTTAGACGACATTGCCGTCTACAGTTCCACCTAGGAACAGCATTTGACACATCTGGATAAGGTGTTGCAGGCCTTGAAAAGGGCTAACCTCACTATCAAGGCCACCAAGTGCCAGATAGCTCAGGGGAAAGTAACATATCTTGGTCATGAGTTAGGAGGGGGTCAAATCCAACCTCTCCCCAGTAAAGTACATGATATACAGGACTGGGAGACTCCCACTACTCAAACCCAGGTGAGATCCTTTTTGGGTCCCACTGGGTATTATCTCAATTTCATGGCAACTATGGAACCATAGCTGCACCCCTGACAGCTCTGACTTCACCCAAACAGCCTAGGAAGGTTAATCGAACTGAAGATTGTCAGAGGGCCTTTGATGGCTTGAAAGTAAGTCTGTGTAGGACACCTGTGTTGTGTGCGCCTGATTACAGCAAGCCCTTTATCGTTCAAACTGACGCCTCCGACACTGGAATTGGAGCTGTCTTGTCCCAGCTAGATGACAAAGGGAGGGAACATCCCATCATATTCATCAGTAAACAACTCAAGGGTAGAGAGCTGACGTGAGCTACTTTTGAAAAGGAATGTTTCAGCATAGTTTGGAGCCTTAGGCGTTTTAGGCCCTACCTTACGGGGTCTACCTTCAAGGTCCAACCAGATCATAAGCTCCTGAAGTGGCTTATGCAGATGAAGGGTGAGAACCCAAAACGGCTCAAGTGGTCCATTAGCCTGCAAGGTCTAGACTTCACCATAGAGCATAGACGAGGGAAGAGTCACGATAATGCAGATGGTCTTTCCAGACGGTATGTTGACCGTCTGGATGAGGGTGTCTATCTCGTGGGAGATTAGGCGCCCTACCCTCAGTCTGGGGGGGGGCAGTGTGATGCTGGAATTGCATTGGAGGGACAGGGCCTCCGTATCCTTGTCCTTTACTGTTTTTATCATGTGTTCTGTCGTGTTTTCCACGCAGGAGTTCATATGGGACTCCTGGCGGTGCAGCTCACTCTTTTGGTTTGGTGTACAGACCCATGGGATACCCTATTGGCATCCATGGGTGGGGATACAACCCTGTGACCCTATTGTATGTTTTTGGGAACCTGTGTGTGGCCCACAGAGCAGGGTACGGGCTGGTGGCAGATCTGACCTGAATTTGACATTTGCTCTGAGTATCCTCCATTTTGGGGATGCCCAGGCCCTGCCATTGGAATCAGTAGATGTTACACTTTTCCACCGATGGTCGCTTTGGCAACAGCGACGAGTAGGTACTGTACTGCAATCCCACTCACCCAACATGGCCGACGACTCAAGAGTCGACAGTGCAAGCAACGGTCTAGAGGATGTACGTTTCCTGCATTTGTTCCGAGGCGATCACATGATTCCTTATAGTGCAACCAGGAAGTTCAGCATTTGCGTCGCTACTCCACAGCACGGCGCTTCATAAGTCCGGACCTAGGAACTAGTACTTACTCACTTTGTCTTCCCTTCATTCTGATTCCGTTCCTTATACCTCTTTCTTTCTGTGGTTTGTCCCTTAGAGATTCCCTCCTCCTCAGACCACCAATTGATCCTCTCTACAGATTTAGGCATCCCATTGTAGCGCTCTGTACCATCGCTGAGAAGTGAGTTTCCCGGGAGCTCCCATCAATCTTTTCCCATTGTCCTTTCCTAAACTCCACTGTTTATCTAATCTCTGACTTCTGTTTTCCCGGACAAGGTCTTCCCTTTCCCTTAGGCTGAGCAGACCGCTAATTGTGGGGTTTCGCTCGGAGCATATGTGAATTCATTAATCTCTGCCTCTGGAGTAAGTAACGATCTATTCATCCAGAGCTCTTACCTTGCAATCTTGGGCAGATACTCACCTCTCTTGTTTTCTGCTCAGGACAAGTCACGCCCACAGTCCGCTTCCCGATCGCAATCGAACCGAACACCGGAAGACGACTGCCGAACAGATCCACCTTCGTGTACCAGCAGGGTTTTTTCCCCCCCGGAGGGTTTTCCCTGGGGGTTGTGTTTTCTCCCTTGCTGAGATTTCTCATCGGCAGGGAGAGAATAGAGTTTCCCGGGAGACCTTTCCTTTCATCCGTGTTGCTGCCCTCGGAACCCATCGGCTGCCCAGGTTAGTGAGTCCCGCTATTTGTTTGCTGCTTACTTGATTACTAGTGTGTTGTCATCAAGGCGTAACAGTTAGCGACGCCAATAAAAAAAAAAAAAATAAAAATTACTCTCAAGATGTAATTTAGGTCATTTACCTTTCTTACCTACTGGGCGGCTGACAGTCTTCCGATGGAGCAACAGATGCAGCAGTTAATGGCTGCTATGCAGTCTATGTCTTTGGAGATGCAATCTCTGAAGCAAGACAATGCGCAATTGCGACAACAGGTCGCTCGAGCCTTTTCTGAGACTCCCCCCACTACTCTAAACACTGGCAAGTATGATGGTGACCCTCATAAACTCAAGGAATTCCTTGATAGTTGCACGGTTCAATTTACCTTTAAGGCCCGTTTTTTCCCGACTGATAAAGATAAGGTCGGGTATGTGATTTCACATTTGACGGGTCCTGCATTGGCCTGGGCTACTCCTTTAGTAACTTCGGGGAATTCCATATTGGATTCATTCCCGGCCTTTACCAATAGTTTACGATCCATGTTTAGTCGACAAGAGATCTCGGTCACCACGCAGGAGAAACTATTAGATTTAAGACAGGGTACTAAAGACCTCATGAATTACATCACTCAGTTTAAACAACTCTCGGCTGAAACTGGTTGGCCGGATGATGGTCTTCTCACCTTATTTCGCAGAGGACTTTCAGAAGAATTAAAAGATGAAATTGCAAAGGTCCCTCGACCAGCAAATTTAGCGGAGATGATCACGCTTACCATGCAGGTTGATTACCGCCTCCGCGAGCGCTCCCATGAGAGGAGAAAGGGAAGGAGTAATAAACCCTTTATTGAATCCCAATCTTCTACAAGCAAACCTCAGGTAGCGGATGAACCTATGCAGATAGGGATAGCTCGGGGCCCTTTGTCAGCTAGCGAGAGAGAAAGAAGGATGAGTCAGGGTTTATGTATGTACTGCAGAGCTTCTTCCCATGTACTCAGGGATTGTCCCATTGTTCCTCCTCGTCAGACACGGAATCCGATGCAGGGAAACGCCAAAACCCTGCCGTAAGGGGAATTGCGGCAGGAGTAACTAATCAGAGTTCCCCAAAGAGAATAGGTACTTCTGTGGAAGACACCCGACCGAACACCCTATGTTGATACTCTCCCTGATTATCACCTTACCAGGCTTGGAGATACAAGGGGTGCCAGCTTTGATAGACAGTGGTGCGGCTGGAAATGTCTTGGATGATCAGTGGGCTGCTAAGCATGGTATAACCAGATCCGCCAAGTCCTGTGTCACTCCTATTCAGGGGGTAGACGGGTACCCTCTGAGCTCCGGACCCATTAGAGAACAAACAACCCCCCTAACATGTTTGATCGCCACTCACAAGGAGATATTGGTATTCGATTTGATAAAGACGGCTCACTTTCCCATCATATTAGGACTGCCATGGTTAAGGACCCATAATCCCTTTATAAATTGGGCAGCCGGATCCTTATTCTTGGGTTCTGAATATTGTGTATCCCAGTGCCTTTCTCAAGCCTCTGTTGGGATACAGATCCCTTCAAGGTTGACAGAAGTTCCTGTAATTCCTTCGATCGGAATTCTAGGCGAAATCCCAGTATGCCACCAAAGATTCAAATCAGTATTTGTCTAACCAGATTTTCCTAAATTACCTCCTCATCGCAGAGATGATTGTCACATCAACCTTCTTCCTGACCAACCCATACTCTTTGGTCGAATGTACATATTATCGCAGCTGGAAAAGAAGGCTCTCAAAGAATATCTCCAAATGAATCTTCAAAACGGTCTGATAACCGAATCCAAATCGCCGGCAGGAGCCTCCTTATTCTTTATCCTTAAGAAGGATTCAGAAGAATTAAGGCCATGTATAGATTATCGAGGGTTAAACAAGGTCACCGTTGCTGACAAATATCCCATGCCTCTAATCCCGGACATTCTTGAAGCTGTTCGAGGGGCTTCACTCTATACCAAACTGGATTTACGCGGGGCTTATCACCTGATTCGCATCGCACCTGGTGATGAATGGAAGACTGCATTCCGGACCCCGTTCGGTCATTATGAATATCGAGTAATGCCATTTGGGTTGGTGAATGCCCCTGCAGTTTTTCAGCGATTCATGGACCACCTATTCGCTGACGTCCTACTTCATCATGTAATCATCTACTTGGACGATATTCTGGTGTTCTCACAGAATCTAGAGGAACACATCAAACATGTGAATCTAGTGTTGGATCGTCTTAAGGCCAACCAACTGTTTTGCAAAGTAGAAAAATGTGAATTCCACAAGGAACAGGTCACTTACTTAGGGTTTGTTCTATCAGCCCGGGGTATTTCCATGGACCCTCAGAAGGTTTCCGCTATTTTGGATTGGTCTCCACCCACTAATATTAAAGAGGTTCAACGATTTTTGGGATTCACAATTTTTACCGGAAATTCATCCCAGGGTTCTCTAAAATCATTCTTCCCATCACCAGTCTTCTGAAGAAGGGAAAGATCTTTGTATGGGACGATCCCGCTCATAAGGCATTTACTGAACTCAAGGGTCTATTTACTTCCACCCCCTTCTTGCTTACTCCGGATCAATCTCGTCCCTTCATTGTTGAGACTGATGCCTCTCACTATGCCCTAGGAGCCATCCTGTTGCAAAAAGACGATCTGGGGCAAGAAAGGCCAGTCGCGTACCTGTCTAAAACCTTCTCTTCCTCGGAAGTAAACTATTCAGTCCTTGAGAAGGAATTGTTGGCGATCAAAAAGGCTTTTGAAGAATGGAGACATCTTTTGCTTGGTTCTGTGCACCCAGTAGAAGTCTGCACCGATCATCGCAACCTCAAGGTGCTGCAACAGGCTCACACAACTAACAGCCGACAGGCTCGATGGGCCCACTTCTTCCTACCATTCCGGATTGAATTCACTTTCCTTCCAGGTAACCAAAACCTTCGAGCAGATGCACTTTCACGAAAGGATCCTCCTATCAAGAAATTTCAACCGGAACTGCTTTTTCCTAAAGCTAGATTTTTGGCATCTATCACCGATTTTCTACAGGCACTCAGACAAGAGACAGCCCGCAATGAGCTGATCTGCAAGGACCTGGCAAAGACCCACTCGCTTACCAGAGACAAGGAATACTATTTCTTTAATGACCAAGTTTTTGTTCCAACCCCGATGCTTCAAAGGGAAGTACTTTTTATGTGTCATGATTCTAAGGCGGCAGGACATCGAGGATATCAAACTACCCTAGATTTAGTCACACGTCATTTTTGGTGGCCGGGTTTGCCCAGGGACGTTCATGATTATGTATCAGCATGTACTGTTTGCTTACAATCTAAAACTCCTAGGAACCCACCATTTGGTCTACTAACCTGCATGCCCATTCCGGACAAACCATGGCAAG
This sequence comes from Ambystoma mexicanum, assembly GCA_002915635.3. Classification (NCBI taxonomy): domain Eukaryota; kingdom Metazoa; phylum Chordata; class Amphibia; order Caudata; family Ambystomatidae; genus Ambystoma; species Ambystoma mexicanum. Next base: position 62,099 of record PGSH02026768.1, read on the forward strand.
TCATATCCACAGATTTCATTGTTGATCTCCCTTTATCTTCTGGATACACCACTATTATGGTGACCATTGACTATTTTACGAAGATGGCTCACTTCACCCCGCTAAGCAAACTCCCGGGGGCGGCTTTGATGTCTAAAATCTTTGTATCTGAAATTTTTTCCAGGCATGGTCTTCCTGACACCATTGTTTCTGATCGGGGTCCACAGTATGTATCGCAGTTCTGGAAGGGTATTTGCCAGGTGTTGGGCATAAAAAGAGCTCTCAGCTCAGGATATCATCCCCAAACGAATGGACAAACAGAGCGCCTCAACCAAACGTTAGAGGGTTATTTACGTTGCTTTGTTTCAGCTGCTCAAGACAATTGGGGAGATCTCTTACCTTTGGCAGAATACGCTTACAACAATGCCAGACATTCGGCTCTGAAGACCAGTCCCTTTTTCTGCTCTTATGGTTTCCATCCATCATTCGAGCCTTCGATCGCTAAATCTTCCTCCAACTGTCCAGGAGTAGACGGCTTGTTGACAGAATTCATAAGGGACAGCAGCTCGCTCGAATAACTTTGCAAGCTGCTCAAGAGCGAGCTAAAAGGGTAGCCGACCGTCGTCGACAAGACTTACCATCCATTCAAGTTGGCGAGGCAGTCTGGTTGTCTGCCCGATTTCTCCCGAAACATTTGGTTCCGTCCAAACTATCACCCAAATATTTCGGGCCCTTTAAGGTGGTAGCATTAGTCGGTCCTGTTGCGGTTCGATTGGCTTTACCTGACTCTTGGGTCCGTATCCATCCGGTCTTTCACCTCTCACAAATCAAATTGTCGGTGACAGATCGATTTCAACGCACCCCTGTTACTCATCCCCCACCTATAATGACCAATACCGGACCAGAATATGAGGTGGCAGGCATTTGTGACTCCAGATACCATCGAGGCCGGTTACAATTCTTAGTAGATTGGAAGGGGTATTCCCCTGCCGAAAGGACTTGGGAGCTGGCATCAGGGGTGCACGCTCCTTCGTTGGTTCGGAAATTCTTCCGTCTTCACCCGGGGAAGCCGGGGATCACCTCCCCATAAGAGGGGACATACTGTTACACCTTTCCGCCGATGGTCGCTTTGGCAACAGCGACGAGTAGGTACTGTACTGCAATCCCACTCACCCAACATGGCCGACGACTCAAGAGTCGACAGTGCAAGCAACGGTCTAGAGGATGTACGTTTCCTGCATTTGTTCCGAGGCGATCACGTGATTCCTTATAGTGCAACCAGGAAGTTCAGCATTTGCGTCGCTACTCCACAGCACAGCGCTTCGTAAGTTCGGACATAGGAACTAGTACTTACTCACTTTGTCTTCCCTTCATTCTGATTCCGTTCCTTATACCTCTTTCTTTCTGTGGTTTTCCCTTAGAGATTCCCTCCTCCTCAGACCACCAAATGATCCTCTCTACAGATTTAGGCGTCCCATTGTAGTGCTCTGTACCATCACTGAGAAGTGAGTTTCCCGCGAGCTCCCAGCAATCTTTTCCCATTGTCCTTTCCTAACTCCCACTGTTTATCTAATCTCTGACTTCTGTTTTCCCGGACATGGTCTTCCCTTTCCCTTAGGCTGAGCAGACCGCTAATTGTGGGGTTTCGCTCCGAGCATCTGTGAATTCATTAATCTCTGCCTCTGGAGTAAGTAACGACCTATTCATCCAGAGCTCTTACCTTGCAATCTTGGGCAGATACTCACCTCTCTTGTTTTCCGCCCAGGACAAGTCACGCCCACAGTCTGCTTCCCGATCGCAATCGAACCAAACACCGGAAGACGACTGCCGAACAGATCCACCTTCGTGTACCAGCAGGGTTTTTTTCCCCCCGGAGAGTTTTCCCTTGGGGTTGTGTTTTCTCACTTGCCGAGATTTCTCATCGGCAGGGAGAGAATAGAGTTTCCTGGGAGACCTTTCCTTTCATCCGTGTTGCTGCCCTCGGAACCCATCGGCTGCCCAGGTTAGTGAGTCCCGCTATTTGTTTACTGCTTACTTGATTACTAGAGTGTTGTCATCAAGACGTGACAGTAGATTCCTGATGGAAACAAGATGGCCCCCATGGCCTCTTGCCATCCATTGCCTGTTACCTTGTTTTCCCAAAGTCCTGGGAAGCCCTGACTCTGTCCCTTCCCAGTGACTGGATGTTGGGTCGAAGTCCCATACATGGTGTTGTTGTGAAGTCCAGGCCAGACTGGCTGGAGCCTTCCCAGTGACTGTATGTTGTGGGTACACCTGTAGGTGGGACCTGGGTGAATGGAGTGTGTGCCCAATATGCACTTCTTGTTGTGGATGTCTGGTTTCTGGTATTTGACACAATGGGCCTCAATACAAGGCCTGTTGTTAGCATGCTGGTTCTTTAATGGCTCCCACTAAGGGCGCCTGGAAAAACCAGCCGCCTTACTGCGGCAGTAAGGGGTTAACGGCACTGGCACCATTACCGGTGCCATTAAACCCTTACTGCCAACCTCGGAATGAGGCCCAATGACTTAGACAGCCCTGCCCGAAACTGGTATGAATGCAGTGTGGAGGGTTGAATGGCTGTGTACTTGTCCCAATACACATAACTTGTTGTGAGTGTCTGGAGGGAAGTGGATGGCCTGAATGCACTATGCACCTGATTGGCTGCCTGCCTGGATGAGTGCCCTTCTGACCGATTGGTTGCCTGAGTGTGACCCAGCAGAATGAATGGGAGATCAGCTAGTATATCTGGGGGCCTCTCACTGCTAGAATTCCTGTTCAGAAGCTGAAGAGAAACTGGAGTTGAAACTGAAGCTTAACCTTGAAGCCCTGCTGGAAGAGAAGACTTGATGCTGCTCTACTTCATAAATCTGAAAGCTCCTGTGCCTCCAAGGACTGACCCAGAGAGGACCTGGTAAGGCGCCCTCTTCCAGAGCTACGAGGGACCATCGTGCACTAGCTGATCTTTGCCAAAGCTCCCTGGTAGACAGGCATACGACAGGCTGCCGACAGGAGATGGGGACCACCACAGAATCACATGGAGAAGCACCCGGACACTGTTGTCCATCATCGTCGACGACCCCCATCGCCGACCGGAGCCGCTGTGCTCCCTTTGCCTAAGTAACATTTGATCCAAGGACGATCCCGCCTGCACCGTCGACCACTTTGTCCCACCGGAGAAAGGTGAGGCAGCTGACATGCTGAGGAGCACCCGCCGGTGGGTTTCCTGCCACCTGACGACCGTAGAGATGCCGGACAACTCAACGTCTTTGCTGGGCCACAGTTCTTCAGAATCTTTTGGCGGCCCTGAACTTACGTCATCGAGGTGACCCGCATGCCTCTTCCTTGCAGGACGCCAATGCTCCGTCGTCACCGAGCACCGCTAGGAACGAAGCTGCCACCTCGCCGTCATCATTTACCAGTTTTTCCTTGTGGGATCTTGACGATCCGTGGCTCCTGCCTTAAAGGGAGCCGCTCAAGTAGGATCCGTCGACAACCCGATGATGGACTCTGAAATTCCAGGTACATTGGGGTTGTAGAACTATTTTAGAAGGAAATAAGACTCTTTTGAACAATATATGGACTGGCCGTGTACGATATATATTTATTTACAGGTTGCCCAGGTGGGGGGATCTCCACACAGAATTGTGCCTAGTACGTAGCGGTCAATATTCTGCCAATTGGTCTAACCAACTTCTTTCCTCCTATATCTATTGTTGGCTACTTTTATTCCTTGATCTTTGTGACATTTGACCAGAGTATAGTTGATGCACTTTAATGAGATCTGATAATAATTGTGGTACCACTTTAGAACTGTATATATTTGCCTTTGTAGATTTCCTGAGCACAAAGTAAGTTATTGTGATAGTGTACATAACCTTGAATATTAATGATATAAAGACTGTGTTTTAACTAATACAGTGTGTGGACATTCCCTTTGTGGGGGCTTGGGGACTACACTGTCCTTAAGAACCAGCCTGCATCACCTCCTGAGAAGCTAGGCCTTGATTGCTCGACCAGCGCTACCCTATAGAGAATCTTGGCTGGGGTCCTCTGTGCCTCTCCTCTGCCATATAGAGAATAGGAGTACAGACACCCCTCTCCAGTCTTTACAAGGCACAGGCTGCAAGAAGATTACCCTGTCATTCCCACCATATCCCTTCACTGAGAGATGAAATAGAAAGCAGCACACACCACATGAACAGTAGGTATATTTGTGCCAACCTATGAAAGACATCATGAATCAACAGTTATATATGGCAAAGATCCATGTGAAATACATGTAGGAATAAGGGCAGTATGTGGGCCCACAAGACAAGAAGCGTGATAGAAGCTACAGCAGCCAGTTATTAGACAGGCATGCTGTGATAGATTTAGGCTATGAACATAATGTGCCAGTAGTAGGGATAGTTCTCATTGTCACACGAGAAGGATAGCACTCAGCCAATGAATATATAGAGAGAAGAACAAACACAAATAGTCTAGGCAATACAAATAATAGCGATGACAGAGTAACATAGTGACCGACGTTAGAGCCTAACCAAATCACATACATACACGGTAACATAGATGATATGAACTAAGAAATATACTAGGTAGGTTGAACTGTGGTAATAGAAAATGTGACAAATGATACATGTATATGGGTACACACACTCTCATCCACACTTTACAGGTGCCCAAACTTTAGTAGGCCTCAAGACAGAATACAGGGCCTAAGCCATTCGGAAGAAGCATTAGGAATTGTTTTACACAGCAAAGACAGTCAATTTAGGACATCACAAAGGAATGCAGTGGCAAGGTTGGTAGCCTTGAGGACAGTATAAAGTCCTGCAGCAATTGTTGAGAAGTACAATATGAAGCCTGTTCCCAGCCAAAAGTACAAGGAAGCATGACCAAATAAAATGTTGCTACGGGAAGCAGGGTCCGTAAGGGGAAGGGGTAGAAGCTTGCATAGTGATTGGCTGCTAAGGAGAAAGTTCAATCCGGTGTCCACATATTCAGTAAGTGAAGCATATAACAAAGAGAAGTTCTGCCCATGTTCCCAAACCTAACCAAAGCAAGGTTGCAGCCCTGGTGGGAATCAGATCACGTGCAAAGACAGGCATGGGACAAAGTCATTTAGACAGAAGGGACACATCGCACCCTCTAGGGAAACATTTGCCCAAGACTGGAAACACACATAATGGAAGATTATCTTCCCACCCAGGTAGAACTCAACATACACAGGTCCAGAAAACTCACTATAACACGAAAGATTACATGAAGTTTGTGCATCGATTAGGACCTCTGAACAAATCCGAAGAATGATTCAACTTGTATTGTTTGTATGGCAGTAGAAAACACATAGGGGGTCGATTCATGGAGCAAACGTGCGCCGAAAATCCCAGCGCAAGCAGGCGCAAGGTGGCGCAAGCCTGAGAAACCCCGTGCACGTGCACGCGTGCGAGTCAAGGAAGACGCTGCGCGTGTTTCCCGCTGTCCGTGCGCCAAATCCTGCCATGGCGCACGCGGGCACACACGGCGTGCGCTACGCGCACAGCAAAAGCACACATAGCGCGGCGCACACAACCAAAGTGGGCGGAACTGTGGGCGTAACACGCGGAATGGGGAATAACGCGTGAAAAAGAAGGCGTAACTGGGGAAGTACTGCAGGGAACTACACGGAACGCCCACACGCACGCGAACAACCCGTATTCATGGATTCATGGAGCACGTATATACAGCTACGATGAATGCCCCAATTGTCGCAGCACTGATCGTGGGACACCGCAGGAGGAGGAGAATAGCCAGGGCACGCATTTTCGCACCACGGACAAGCCTTTTTGGGATGCCTGACGACCAGGTCTATGGCAGGTATAGGTTTCCACCCCATATCATCCTAGACCTGGTCAGGGAGTGGGAAGATGACCTTACATCCCCCACCCTTTGCTCCCAAGCATTGAGCCCCTTGGAGAAGGTGCTCAATGTCCTGCATTTTTTGGCCACTGGGTCATTTCAGCGGACTACTGCCATAGTGGGGGGGGGTCTCACAGGCCACGCAGTCACGCTGCCTACACCAGGTACTGGCAATCATGACAGCGCGCCCCTCAGTCCGCAGGCACATATACATGCCCAGAACACCCGCAGAAAGGCAGGCCGTTGTCCTGGATTTTTTCAGGGTGGCACACTTCCCCAAAGTGCTTGGTGCCATAGATTGCACCCATGTGGCCCTACGTCCACCTAGGGCCACTGAGCACATCTACCGAAACCGCAAGCACTGGCATTCCATCAATGTACAGGTGGTATGCGATGCAAAGGGAATCATCACCTCTGTCTATGCAAACTACCCTGGCTCCACCCATGACAGTTTCATATACAGAATGTCCGCCCTGAGCCGGGCCCTGGAAGCTGGGCAGCATGGCGACACCTGGCTCCTAGGTGAGTACAAATGCCCTTGCACATGCATGCATGTCACACACACACACACACACAAATACACAAACCCCAATAATCACAACCATTTACACCTCCCCAGGGGACAGTGCCTACCCTCTGAGCAACCACATGATGACGCCAATCCGGAACCCCACCACACCACCCCAGGTAAGATACAACGCCGCCCATATTGCAACCAGGGCCATAGTGGAGCGCACATTCGGAGTGCTCAAGTCACGTTTCGGCTCCCTTGACCGCTCTGGCGGGCAGCTACTCTATGCACCCCCAGTAGTGTGCAGGATCATTGTGGCAGCATGTGTCCTGCACAATGTTGCAACACGGCAGGGCGTACCGGTGGACATGGTGGTGCCCCCACATCCCCAACCACAGGCACAGGCGCTGCCCATGGGAGGGGACAGGGCACGTGGCGAGGAAGCCCGGACCCAGCTTGTGGCCACATTTTTCACCTAAACTCCCACCCCTGCGGAGTGCACACAGGCCTGGCACATACCAGGTGACAATCGATGATGACAAAGAGACAGTCAACTGTCACAACCCTACCACCCTGAGATAGTTGCCATGGAAGTGCCACATTGTCTGCATCCCTAGCTACTTAAACACAAGCTATCCTGTGTGACCAAAAGGCACACATATGACATATGACATGACATGATATGGCATTTGTAACGTGCCTATACACAAGTGTTTCAAGGTGCGACGAGGCAGGGAGGGGGGAACAAGGGAAGACAGACAACGATACTACTAGGCCAGGTGTCATTTAGATTGCGCAAGTGCAGGGGTAGGGAGAAGGGAAAAGTGCAAGGGGAAGGGGAGGGGGAGTGCAGTACAGGGTAAGTAGAATAAAAAACAAATAAATAGGCCAGCTGGTGGCAACTGCAAAGGTAAGTGCAGACAAGTGCTGGGAAGGGGGGCTGTAGGGATAGAGAGACAGTCCCGCAGTGCAGGGGTTGCCAGGGAGGCAGTGCAAGTGGAGAGTGGCTGGGCCAGGGACCGAGGTCGGTGAGAGTGGCCCAGTTGCAGATCCAGTGCAGTTCCAGTGAAGAATTTAGCAAGGGAGAGGGAGAGAGAAAGCAGAAGCAAAGAGGAAGGTCTTGAGGTGCTTCCGGAACCGGAGATGGTTCTCCTCAAGTTCCAGTGAGGCAGGAAGGCTGTTCCAGAGGGAGGCCCCTGCCGCGGAGAGAGATCTACCCCCAGCTAGTTGCTTTGAGAAGCGGATGACCCTGACATGCAAGGTGTGAATCACACACACCTGCAAAACAGGCCATGGCCATCACTGTTATGTCACTCAAACCCTCCCAAACCACAACATGACATGGCAAGCAATAGCCATACACCAACACAGTACCAATAAGGTACACATTGCCATGTCAAAAATGTACAGTGGCATCAGACAATGATGCCTGACATGGAATCAGATGAAATGACTGACCAACAACCTCCCACCCAAAATAAGTCATTCCCAAATGCATTACAAAAGTTGTAGACGTAACATAACAATGAATGCCTGTCTACATGCACATTGTGCATTGCAAAATCAACACTGCAGCTTCTGTGTGCTGTGTCCAACTCCTGCAACACACTGCTCAGCGCACAGCACAGTGAACAGCTATTGTGTGTGATGCACACCCTGAGCATCACATCTAAGCGACAAACCACATCAAAAAGCAAATTAGGCATGTACAGGATCCATAATTGGTCACAGAACATGTGCTGCAGGGACACAGTGGGCACCAGAAGGCAAACAGAGTGTACACGTGGATATCCAAGGGTGGTTGTACATGTAGTGCATCATAGTGCAAGTGTGTGGGTCAGTAAGGACATGCACTCAACATATGCATGTGCAATCAAGTGACCATCAGTGTCCTCTACACATCACATGTGAACATTCACCATGTGTACACCCCAGCATGTCAAACCACAACTATCCCCTCACACCTGAAAGGTAAACACAACACATGAACAGGCATTGATCAGCAGAACACAACATGTACATAGGATACCACAATTACAATGTCAGGGTTCCCATCACACTGCAGGGCAAGGCAACTATCAACAACAACACCCCCCCTCCTCACAAATGACCATGACCCACTGAACAACTGCACCTGGGTCATGGAGCCTTCAACCCTCAATTTCACCTGGCCACAGGATCACCCTTCCCCTTCGTCACCATCTCCCACCTTGTGTGTAAAAAGGTGCCTGCACCCTCAGAGTCCACCCTCATTTGCAAAATCACAAAATCCAAGCCAGAAAAACGAACCAGAACACCCTCCAGTAGATGACTTGACGTAGCAGTACCTCACAAAGGCCAAGTACTACCACAATGATGTAACAACCAAGGTAGCACAGTAAAACAATGTCACAACAGGATGTGAACCATGTGTGGTACATAACATAGAATGATGCACCATGAACGGATGTGTACTGTCACAGGTCCCGTGTACAGGCGCAGGAGTGGCACGAAACAACCACCCCCACCGTGTCCCGGGTGCCTGCAAGGTCAAACTCACACAGGCCTCTGAGACCCTGGTGGGGAAGGAGGGTCAGGGATATGCAGTCGGGACAGGTGTTGGCACACTGGATAACTGGAATGAGTGGCAGGAGAGGGGAGGAGGAATGACACATGAAAGTAGGGAATGCACGAAAATGTACTACCTGCATGAACACATACACAATCCGAACAAACTTGGACATCATTGTCATGGCCTTCTGTAGTCCAGGCTTAGGAGTGGCACGAACCAACCACCCCCTCTAGGGTTTTGGCGCCTGCAAGTTTGGGGCTTACACAGGCATCCGCAACCCCAGCGGGGAAAGAGGGTTAGGGAACGTTGCTTGGATAGGTACGGGAAGCAGGAACACCGGGTAGAGGGTACAGGGTTTAAAATTGGATAGGACTCCGGGTGATTAGGGGAAAACAAACATACCAAATTGAATTACACATTCATCCATGCATTAGTGCACCCCCCAGCAAGCCTATGCAGAGCAGTTTGAAAGAAAAACAACAAGACACTTAGCTCTGGTTTTGAGTGCTGGCCTCCTGCCTGCGCACTCTCAGGTCCGGTTACAGGAGCACTTCAATGCTGCAAAGAGAGCCACAGTTAATAATCTGTCCGTGCCCATAACACAAAAACACACCACCAAATATGCCCCATAGCAACAAACTACTCTACAAACAGACAATCTGGTGTAGATGCTTCGTACCCATATGTAACATTACCCCTGTGATGGGTCATACACAGTCAATGCAGTAAGTCAGCCGCCGGTGGGTGCGTGGCAAATGGAACACCAATGTGTCACAATTCACACAACATGCAATGTTCCCTGGGTAAGCAGACAGACCCATATAGCAAGGCATGACTTCAGAACAAGTCGTGTTCCACCATGACCAAAACAAAGTAGGCAGTGCATGTTTCAAAATGTACATGGAAATGAAATGCACTGCACCCGAGTATGTCCCTTGCTGTATGTCCCTGTGAGCTGCCCCTTTCCATGTCTCGGAAGGCTACATGGTTGATACAAGTGCCTCAATGGACCTTGGTGTACCGGAGGGTATGTGCCACTGCCCCTGCAGGTGCCCCAGACAACCTTACAATCAACAGCCATCAGTCCACCAACACATCTGAGCTGTATTGTGTGCTTCAACACCAATATTCGTCCAAGCTCACCCTCAGTGCTGTTACTAAGCCTGCATGTGCAACTCGCCTGGTGCAAGCTTTGGCTGTGTTGTGGCCCCCCTGTGCTGCTCACCTTGCCTGGAGTTCCTTGGAACACGTCAGCAGTTCTAGGATGTAGGTCTGCAATCCCTGTGCCTCTGCTTGTGCACACATGTGCATGTGGGCACCAACAAACGTGTCCAGAATTCAGACGTCCAATGGGCCATGTCTGCTGGCAAAGGTGGTCTGGAGGCTCATCCCCCTGCAGAAAGGGCATGAAACACATGATTAATGCTTTAAAGTCATCTGTGTGTGTCTCTTCAGGCATCTCATTACTGGACCATGTCAGAGACTTACATCAGAAATCACACCATCAGTCCGTCTTTCACATCCAAAGTGTGGAACACACTATCTACGGCATGAATTGCAACAAGCACGTGTACAGTAAAGATAAGAAACATACTACACAATGCATAGCAATGAATGTACACATTAATCATGAAACACCCCATCTAGCAAAAGCTGAACAGTGGACAATAACACCGCAATCATCCCCACTAGGGGTGTCAACACAAGTTACACAGCACCAGACATGCCACAGATATGACAGTCCAAAGCCCTTGTGTAATAGGCTGTCACACCGAACCATCCTTGCGAGCCCATGGATAAGGGAGGCAGGAGTGGCATATGTGAGTCAAGGACCCCAAGCAGCAAACACATACACAAGACAAGCCTGAAGGGCCCAGCTGGAACAGACAGTGGATGCCTTCAAAAGCCACAAAGCACCGCACCGTCACATGAAAGCACAATAGACAAGCAATTTTAAACTATATTAACTAATTACACTAACTATGAAAAACCTACATTACCTAATTAAACTAACTATCAAACAGAAACTTAACTAACTAAACTAAAAGAAAAATCAAAAATGGCCACATACGACCCGGGGGGAGGGGAGGCACCCAGGAGGGGGGAGGTACAGGGTGCTGCTCAACACCCACATGCGATGATGCTGAGCCAAAAAAAAAAAAAACCTCCATGGGCTCAACGCCTGCACAGCCCGACCTATGTGGGAGATAGATGGTCGTCCGAGTCTGGCTCATCCTGGAAAGGAGGACGTGGCACAGTAGCCTGGCCACGCCTAGCCGCAGCTTGCCCCTCGTCGGCAGCAAGTCTGCCGGACGGGTGAGCCTGGTTCTGTGTGGCGATGTGACGTAGGTCTGCATGCAGAACCTCACGTGATACACGTGCTTCCTCTTGCAAGGTAGCACGTGTAACACGGAGTTCCTCCTGCAAGGCCTGGCTGGACAACCGCTGCACCTCCCGGCAAGCCTGTAGCTCAGCCGAGATGGTACGCTCAAGCTGTGCAAACCTCTCCTCTGCCCGCTGCCTCTGGGACATCATAAGGACACCCAGAGTGGATTTGAGGGAAGCATACTCCTCCCTCAGGGCATCCATGTGCGCCTCTGCGTGAGCAGCAATTGCTTGACGCAGAGACGACATTTCAGCCTGGCGTGCCCTGTCTGAGGCCGCCATGCCCAGCCTGAGCGAGCGGGCCGTGGACCGTGCCGCCTGCTGCTGGAGAAGCACCTGCCTAGCAGGGGGGAGCACAGATCGGGCCACACGCTCCATGCTCTCAGCGATGTTCTCCATTGCTGCCCCCTGCCGTTCTGAATTGGCAGTCATGTCTTGCTCCCACTCAGTATACTGCGGTTGCGCGCGGCGACCGCGTTGCTGGGCTTGACCCCTGCGGGACCCAAGGACCGGGTGTCCTCGCTGTGTTGGCACCGCCCGCGGCTGCACGACTACATGCCCCGTCGACGTGATGTCCCAGGCACATCAGTGACTGGTGTGGAGGGTGACCCTGCGTCCCGATCCACCACGGGCGGAGGAACCAAGACTGTCTGATCCCTCAGTGCAGGTGTCGCGGACAGAGGAGTGTCCACATCAGAATCACTCACCCCTGACACATGGACTTGATGCTCATCCAACTCGACATGGACGTCAGAGTCGTCATCAAGGCTGGACTCATAGGCAGCCAGAGACAAGATGGACTGTAGCACTTGGGGTTTTCGTGGCCTACCACCCCACGACCCCCACTTGTGCCGGGTTGATGTAGTGGTAACAACCCTGTGTCTGGCATGACAACACCATCCTCCGCCTCCATTGCGTCATCACCTGAAAAATAGAGAGAAAAAAGGTCACTACACATGTCAGAAGCACACAACACACACACACACCGACAACAAACGCATCAGGCAGACATGTGACACACAACATATAACCTGGCATGCATGCTGGGTCAACTTTGAATTGCTTCTGTGATCAGACCTGTTGAAAGGTGGCAGTTTCCATGGAAGTGGGTCTATGCAGTGCAGAAATGTGTACGCCACTCACTACCTACATGTACAAGGACTCCATGGTGTGTGTCAGGAAATGTGAAGGCAGTGCAAGGTCAAATTCAGGCATCACGTGCATTGTGCATTCAATGTGTACCATATCTAGAAGCCAAGCACCCCTCCACCCAAGTACAAAAGCAGGGATGCCTAGCATGGTATCAAAAGGCTGACCATACACCTGTGTATTGACAGGCAGTGTTGACTGGCATCAACAGCTTAATGTGATTCAAGTGACAACACTGCAAATGATGATGGGACAGTAAGCAGGACACATGATGAAAACTCTGGAGGCCGCCCACGTGTGAAGAAGACACAACAACAGTTGGACAGAGTCATTGGCCATTGAACAGGCTGAGGCCTGTGAGCCACACAGATTGTCAGACCCTAAACATGTGTGCAACGCAGTACTGACCCACAGTTGACATGGGAAGGCTGATGAGATGCCATGCAATGTATGTCACCCAGGACTTGTATTACAGTGATCATCCAGTCAAGGACACATAGGGGCATGCGTGCAATGCACATGGAGCATGAATGGGCACTCATGTCCCTGCGGGACATCTGACCTATGCACAGTACAAGTGAGATACCCTGCATCAAGTACTAAGGCTGTACCACACGGCATATGTCTGGCAGATTGTACGCTGGAAGTTAGCATCTACACAGGACGCATGAACAGGAAAGTACACATTGGCAAGATTGAAGCAGACCAGTGCAAAGGTGGAACTGGGGTGCAGAGTGGCGGAGGAGGGGCAAGGGAGCATGCCTACATGGAGTCCCCGCAGAGGAGACATGCACGTCAGTCATGCAATGACATTGTGCCTGGGCTGAGAGGAAGGTCACCCCACGCCACATGCAGAAGGGCCAGTGAGCTGGAACATGGACCGGAGGGGCATACTTGTAACCAGCATGTCAGTAGGGTGCAATAGTGGTGATGCGGACAGTCCCCGTCTGCTCCACATGTCCACCATCCAGCAGAGCAGACATGCATCACGGAAGCATTGCATTACTTACACATCAGAACCATGTACACGTCACATGTAGTGGCAATCATGCACAACACATCCCACAAGTGAAACACACACGTCCTCAACAAACACGCATCAACACTCACTGGACTGGGCATCAAAGTCCAGCATCTCTCCCACTCCTTCGACCAATTCAGGTGGTATGAACTCCGCAACGAGTGCCTCATGCGGAGTGAGCTCTTCCTCCTCTGGTGCAGGCCCACCGCCAGTCACCAGAGTCAAGTTGTAATTAGAGGCACGCTTAGCCTTAGTGCTGCGTTTGATGTCATTCCAACGCTTTTTGCACTCTTGCGCCGTGCGCACCTCATGGCCGAATGAACTGACATGTTCCGCAACATGCTTCCAGTGGGTGTCACGTTGGGCAGCCGTAGTCTGACTATTGGCACCCACTAGCATGTCACGGCTGTGGCCCCGCACGTAGCCCACGAGGAAGTCCAGTTCCTGCTTGCAGAAAGGCTTCTTCCTCGACGTGCAGGAGGTCGTGGCTGTGTGTGGGGTCCCAGCCTGTGCTGCAGGTGCAACCTTCCTCCTCTTGGACTGTGGCGCAGACCCTGGCTGGCTAATGCCGCCCTGACCAGTATGGCCAGTGGGTTCGGTGGATTGAGCCAAGGGAGTGGCAGGTGGAGGGACGACCAAAGGCCTGACTTGTGTCAGTGGCATCTGGGTGCCCTCTAATGGACCCTGCGCAGCAACATCAGCTGTGGCAGGGTCATTGACCGCAACGGTCCTGGTTGGCAGACTCACAACCGGGGTGTTGTTGGGTGCATCTGCCCCTGCACTTGCCAACACCCGGCTGTTCGGGGCAGCAGATGACATAACTGCCCCAGGGACACGTGTCTTGGTCTGAGCAGCCCTGCCTGCCCCTATGGTTTCCCTCCTGGCCTGTTGGAAATCTACCAAGGGCTCCTCAAGTGCCAACGCAGCCTGCGCTGGCAGACCCTGAGCCTGGGTGGCGGTGTCCACAGCTGCACCTGCAGCTACCACTACCCTTGGGCCCGTGGCAGTCGATGGAACGGACTGCCGGGTCACACGGGCGCCAGTGCCAGATGCAGAAGCTGCATCCCCCGGAACCACAGGGGGTGGTGGCATGACTGCACCGACACATGGCACAACATTGTGCTCAAGTGGCGCACCCCTGCCTCTTCCCCCTCTGTGGCCGCCCTGGACACCCTGGAGTCCCCCTACTCCCTGGTCACCACGGCCACGTCCCCGACCACGCCCGCCACGAGGAGTACGCCCAGCTGAGGCGCCCCTCACCTTTGGTGTCCTCCCAACCATGGCACAGATGTAGTAGTGCCGCACAGATGGAGTAGTGCCAATGGGAGGTGTACACCACAATTGACCTGGGCAATTGGGGTGAAGGGGGTGGGAAGCAAGATGTTAACAGCCCCCCTGCACCTGCAAGGCTGTATGTGACCCCGGTGATGTAGTGACGGGTCACGCAACGCTCAGGCACCCCAAAACTGCAGTAAAACCGTGCACGCAACCCTGCAGCCTACGTGCGTGGAATCAACCTCCCGCAGTACGCGGTGGCACCCAGTAACACGAATAACGCGTACGCGTGGGACACGCAGGCTACTATGACCTCGAAAATGGGTGCGATACACAGGGGCACCCGCAGTGGGAAAAATAGCGTGTGCGACTCACCGTCTGACTAGCGCGATGCAGAAAAACACGCGTAGCCAATACCCCCGCCAAAAGAAGAGATACGTCCTTGATAGCTGTGAAGTTGTGATGGCGCGCGAAACAACAGGAAGCAGCAACACACGTCGGTCTCCACGAAAGGCACGTACAGCGAACTGCTGCCCCCGCTCACCTTTAACCCGTGCTGAGGGAAACGCCCGCGCGCGTCACGTCACTTACGCGCATGGGCCCTTTCCTCGGATTACACGCATTCCCACGCGGACGTGCAGTTTTTCACGCGCGCTGAAACGCCCATGCACGCCTGCGCGCGTCACGTCACAGAGGCGCTTGCGCTTGAAGGGCCTTCTGTCCAATGAAATCGCGTATGCGTGCAGACGCGCTTACGCGCTAAGGGCCTTTCCTCGAATTACACGCTGACGTGCAGAATTTTCACGTGCCAAATCACTCCGTATCAAGCTGGCCACGCGTAAGCACACGGAAGACCACGCTCCTGCCCAAAAGGCCGAATTACTGCCCCCCAGAGCCCCGAGCAGCCTCCCACGAGCCATCTGCTGCTGCTGCCTGCCTGCCTGCTGCCACCGTGCCCTGCCATTTGGTGCCTGCACATCAGCCATCTGCAGGGGTCCAGTTGCTGTGTCCACCCCTGCTGGAACAGAAGACTCCCGACTGGGATACCATCGCTCCACAGCCCAGCCCCAGGACCCAGTTGCCCACCCACGCCTGCCTCGGGGGTCGCCATGTCGGGGCAAACACCATCCGAGACCACTGGCGACCCCCAGCCAGAGGGGCAGAGGGCCACCAGCTTCAGTCAGAAGGAAGTTGGTGTCCTGGTGGAGCATGTCCTGGGGCATTATGATGCCCTCTTCGGATCATCACGCGCCGACAAGGATGGACGGGACAGGATCTGGACGGACATCGTGACTGCCATCAACGCGGAGGGGGTGGCAGTCCGACTATTACATCATGTCAAGAAGCGCTGGGAGGACTTCAGGTCCAGGACCCTCAACAAGGCCCGGCGCCTCTTGAAGGCAGCGGATGCTAAGGGGCGCCGGGGCCACTTGTCGGAAGATCAGATGAGGGTCCTGGAACGCATATCCCCAGCGCTCCACGTCCAGGTCCTTGAGAGGCAGACCCGTCTGGAGTCGAGCGGTAAGTGGCCAGGCATTGCTGTGTGAGACAGGGCATGTTGCAGTGTGCTGGTTGTCTGATACTTGCCTGTATGTGTGACATAGGCCATGTACGCGTGTGTGTGTGCAGGGACATCATGGTCATGCATGTGAGACCAGTAATGTGTGAAGCACACGGTTGGTGTATGTGTTTAAATGCTACATGGGGAGCCCTATGCGGAATGGACACATGAGAGCATGCCAGTCTCTGTTCCTGGACATGGGTGGGGGTGAGGGATGGTGATGATGCCATGTACATGTATGGTTTCCATGTCTGTGTGTCTGACCTGCGTGTCTGTGACTTGTGAATGCCATGGATGCATGACACATGTCTGTGTCAATGTTCAGATCCACTGATGCAGCCTAGCTATCCTTGCATCCACTGTGTCTGGGGTGT
This sequence comes from Ambystoma mexicanum, assembly GCA_002915635.3. Taxonomy (NCBI): domain Eukaryota; kingdom Metazoa; phylum Chordata; class Amphibia; order Caudata; family Ambystomatidae; genus Ambystoma; species Ambystoma mexicanum. The sequence continues at coordinate 78,803 of PGSH02026768.1, forward strand.
ACGAGTCCAGATGGATGAAAGTACGGTGAAGTGTGTGAATGTGATAGGCATGACCCATGATGCATGTGAGTTCAAAAACAACATTGTATGTTTCAAGAGTCCCTTGGACATGTTTGCTTATGTCCATAGCATGCGCCATGCCTGTTACTGCATGTGTTTTGCCTGCACTGACCCATGTGTTGTGGAGGGACATGATGGAAGTGATCTTTGACAGTGCCACTCATCTGCTATTGCTTCCTGTCTAGGGGACCATTGTACAGTACCCTGATGCTTGTGTTCTATGTCTCCCTCTACACAGCGCAAAGTGAAGAAGAGGGCGGAGACGGCGCTGTGGAGCAAAGCGGCGGGGATGCCCCCACGGCTGCAGCGGAAGGGGTGGGTGAGCCCCCACAGGGGCTTGCAACGGCGGAAGACGGTGTGGAGCCATCCAGGTTGGTGGTTTCCACAGAGGAGGAGGAGGCCGCTACTGAGCCGCACATGGGGCCTGGTGGGGGCATCCCTGCTGGTGCAAGTGGTGCAGTCCAGGGGCAGGAGGCAGCACAGGTCGCCGTGGAGGTGCCTGTGCATGTCACTGTCCCTGACACTGTGACTGCACCACCATGCACCAGCAGGGATGCCCCATCCCAGGCCCGTCCGCAGGTAGGGGGATGTCCATGTCATCTGACTCCCCTCCACCTGCGGACGAGGGGACCCCTGGCCGTATGGAGAAGGTCCTGATTGGTGTCGCGTTGCGCACGGGTGTCATTCGTGA